>JAGFPH010003329.1:1047-42309 GCA_018207615.1 Philaenus spumarius | reverse complement strand
GCCAACCCAGGTACTGGGAGTATATTCAATACACAATGCATTGCGTGTTTCGCACGCCAACCCCCGTACTGGGAGTATTTTCAATGCACAGAGCATTGCTTCGCACGCCAATTTTAAACCTATTTGCTATATAGGTTATAAAATAAAAATAAAGTAATTTCTACTTATTTAAACTATAAATATAAAAAATATAAAGTAAGCTGCTAGCATAGGAATACAAAATTTGTGTAGCAGTGAACATGTAAAGGAGCAACCTCCCCTCCTTCGGCAAATGAGTCTAGGGATATTTTTAACCTCCCCAAGAAAACTTTAAAAATTTGGGAAGTCAATTTGGCTATTCAGGTGAAATATTAACGCATACAGCATTGAGTCTGAACCTTTACACCGTCAGTGAACACACAAAGAACTATAACACTCCTAGAGGCTGCACCAAGTAGTGACCCAGCAGCTCATGCTTGAACTCTTGTAAAAAATAAAATAGGTATATGTAAAATCAAACGGCACATAATATTTAAAACATATTTTAGTGCTAATCTCTTTAAAGAAAAATAACTGATTATAATTAATAATATACATGTTTTCCTTTCTCTGGGAGCTAGGGGGACGGCGCCCCCCTCTGCCTATAGGTATGGGCACCCATGGATATAACTACTAAAATATGGAACCTACAGAATCGGCTCAGTGGACAGTTGAAAGAACTCGGGGAGCTGAATCCAATGTCCAATGATTATATGTAATTGAATATAGGTGCTACCAGTCTAAAGTTATAAGCAGAAACGTGGCCAAAAGAGGGCAGAATGACGTCACAACTTTTGAACGTATTTACCTTTTCGAATGTAGATTTCTCTTAAACCTTCCCGAAGAAATCCAGTGTTTAACGGCTCAAACCCTAGCTTTATACGTTAAGCCGTGCTCAGTCGATGACGTCATAGAAAGACAGACACGATGTTATTACGTTTATAGATATGTGTTGTCTCACTGCCAGATCAGGTTAACTGTATTTCTATTTCTCTGTCAATTCAGTTTGGCTTATCTTTACTTCCTAAATTCTGGGTTTGGGCTTTATACATGAAAATATAAAGTGAAATATACCATATATTTAAGATTATTAGCAATAGTAGTAAGGACCCGTGAAGGATCTATTTGATACACATGAGAAAAAGTATAGCTTGAAAATATTAAGTTCAATATGTATATAGATTAAAATCAGTAAGTTTTATTGAAATACAACCAACCAATAATACCATGGGCGCCCATAAATATGGGCAGAGGGGGTTCACTAAAATATGTTTTAAATGTTATGTGCCGTTTGATTTTACGTTACTTATTTTATTTTTACAAGAGTCCAAGCATGAGCTGCAATGAACTGTGTATTGAAAATACTCCCAATAGGGGGGTTGGCGTGCGAAACACTCAATGCATTGTGTATAAAAATACTCCCAATGCGGGGGTTGGCGTGCGAAGCACGCAATGCTTTGTGTATTGAAAATACTTCCAATATGGGGGTTGACGTGCAAAGCACGCAATGCATTGTGTTTTGAAAATACTCCCAATATTAGGGTTGGCGTGCAAAACACGCAATGCATTGTGTATAAAAAATACTCCCAACATGGGGTTTGGCGTGCGAAACACGCAATGCTTTGTGTATTGAAAATACTCCCAATATGGAGGTTGGCGTGCAAAGCACGCAATGCATTGTGTTTCGAAAATACTCACAATGTGGAGGTTGGCGTGCGATGCACACAATGCTTTGTGTATTGATAATACTCCCAATACGGGGGTTGGCGTGCGAAACACGCAATGCTTTGTGTATCGAAAATACTCCCAATACAGGGGTTAGCGTGCAATGCACTATGCGTCCGCCGCTTCTCATAGTGTTCAGTGTCAAACTCACAAGTACCTTAGCAGTGAACGTGTGCCCCATACCCCGGTTAGCCCCCCTCCCCCCTAGAAAATATCATATGGTCTCATATGAATAACACACAATATTAATTGGTAAAGGATGTAAAGTTTTTGTAAAGTGTAAGTGTAAACCTAACCTCAAATGTTACACAAATCGTACAACGAATTTGTACGCAAAACGTTTTTCACTACACACGACAATTCAAACACGTATTGTAATCAAAACTAGGTAGGCTAAATATTAATAACGTTAAACACACAAACAGTACAGAAACTAAAGTTGTTTAGTTCAAACCACAAGAATATACTTAGTATAAGTGGGAAGTAGGCCTAACTGCTCCCACTGAATTAAATGACTTCTATAACAATGCTATTGATAGAGAGTAAAGTTTCAAGCTGTTTTAATGGATTCTCGCCCTTATTTAAAGTCTTAGGCCTAAAAAGAACTCATAGAATCTGTTGTCAGTACAGTGATTGAAAGAATCAAATTATGTAAAATAAACACAAGTACAGTAACATTGAAAGTATAAATTAAACACAACAACCAACACCAAGGAATATTAGTGAATCCTACCTTTTCGAAGTAAATGTAAACCTAACCTCAAAATTTACACAAATCGCCCAACAAACTTGTACGCAAACAGTATTTCACTGCACACGACACTTATTGTAACAAAAACTAAATACATTTTAAGAACGGCAAAATAACCTTAAATAAACTGAAGTTGTTTAGTAGTTACGACAGAAGTTTATTTTGACAAGACGCTTTACCGAACTAGCCTCTGTAACGGACTGTAATCTGTGAGTCATAAGGAACAGCTGACTTTAAGCCTACAGATCGGCCAGCTGATAGTAGTTGTACATTTTATTTGTCGTATTATATATAGCACTTACCTCCGATCGAACCTTCTGAAAACATATGTTATGTTTTATTTATAATAAAGGTGTAGGATTAATAATATTCTCAAAACTAAGATGGTAAATAATGTTAAATGTTCAAATCAAAATTTTTTCTTATTTTTTATAAGTTGTAATAAAGTTTAAAAGAACCAGTGCTCAGGCATACATGTAATCAAAAACCTAACCAAAAAGTAACAAATACAAATAATTGTTGAATGTTTTAACATCAGCTGTTAATATTGGTTACTCACTATCAATTACCATATATTATCAATAAATAGGCCTACTGTTAAATTATAATATGTCTTATTTATTTTAAATTAGGATGTAACATAGTTTTTTTCTTATTTTAAAATTCCTTAACGCAAGGTTTTTATCGGTTTGGGTGTGTTGAAACGTGTTGATTCAGTCTAGGCCTAACTTAAAATATTATTTTGTACTAAGCTGGGCATCCGAATCAAATGTTTTATCTGTTATTTTATTCAATTGGTTGCTATGGTAACGAACGTAAATACATTCAAGAAGTTGGTTCATCAGTCTAGGCGTAACATAAAATTATGTTTAATTTATTTTACCTGCCTTAAGGGCAACATACACACATAATTTATGTTTATGTGTACATCTTTGAATGATATAAGTTTCAACTTTCAATCGTCGTTTTTTAGTTTTACCTAATGTTGCTTATTTATTGGTACTACAGCTGTTAGATGGTATGGGTTTAAGATCAAACTTGATCCTGTGATTTTTTTTCGACTAAATTTACAAATATTGAAATAAAAAATGTGTTTATCAATAGGAATTCTAGCCTATGTTACTCAGAGATAGTGTAGCTTTTTATTAGAAAACTATTTTTTCAATCGGTTCAGTGGTTCCAGAGATTACCCCCCACATACAAACAAACAAATGTTATATATACCTCTTTATAGGAAACAGCTGACTACTGATATTATCACAGTCAAAAAACAGATGTAATGGCGCTTAAATTTTTGTTAAAGATTGAGTGTTTTTTTTAATGTTCATTAGGTGCAGTAGTTTTCAAAAAGGATATGAAAACACTCTTGGATTCGAATGCATATAAGAATATGTCAATAATATTTAACGGAAAAGAAAGCAAATCTAAATTGATTTAGGATAATAATAACTCTTCACGCATTAAATTTCAATCATTACAAAACCACACTGATTTGAATAAAAAACCGAACCACAAAACAAGGAACAAGAACAATAACTAAACAACTAAATTGTAAGTTATGTTCAATACATTACTATTAAGTACATTTCTATGACATGGTCATCATCCTCAGAGGGTTTTAACATTACTCTGAATTTATTCAAATCAGTGTGATTTTGTCGCCACAGTGCTCTTTTATTTGTTTAACCATCACAAAAGTAAATAACTTTTAAAAATGTAATATTTTGTTATTTACTGATTTTAAGTATTAATAATTTGACCACGTAGCTGAACCGCTGATGTCAGTTGGGCAAATTTACAAAATTAAGTTCATAGCCCTATGCTTTAGGGTTTCAACCAACAATTTGGAAAATAGGTCTATTCACGACGGTGCTGAATAGCTGCAAAATGGTTCGCACGCCATTCAGCATATTGGGAGTACTTCAACACACAATGCATTGCGTGCTTCGCACGCCAACCCCCGTATTGGGAGTATCTTCAATTCACAATGCATTGCGTGCTTCGCACGCCAACCCCTCGATAGAATTCACCACATGACTTTGAACAGGGTACTTCTATGGTATTTTACGTTTTGATCGATTTTGGGGAAACCAAGCGAGCTATAAGGTCGCGTAATAATACAAAATATGCAGAATAACATCCTACATTTATATTTGTAGAAAAACTTAAAAAACAAATTAATTCTCGTAGGAATAATATAAAAAAATAGTTACTTTCGGTCAAAATACATGCTTCCGATTTTTGTATTATTTTGGCTATAACGAACTCTTTCGAGCGACGTAGACAACCAACATGTGTACTAAATTTGAACCAAATCGGACTTAAAATGCGGCCGCTAGAGTGCGAACACATTTATACATGTATATTTATGAGTTTTAATGTCACCCCAAAACGTGTTCTGGGGACCATGATCGGTGCTCATTCGCTACTCCCGACCTTGGGTCTTACCATGAGGGTCACTGCAATAGCTCATTATTCCTTTGGAAATTCGCTAATAAGGATATTCGCACCTACAGCAGAAAATTTTTTAAAATATATTAAAACACAATAGGTATGTAAAACTCAATTTAAAATACGAACAAAAGTTACAAATATATTTTGTACATAACAATGCAAACTAAAGTCCCTATTTTATCTGATTCAGAAGGGTCAGCCCCAGGCAAGTAAGGTCACCTAATGATTTCCAGTTCAGTGAATATACAAAGCGACAATGCTTGAATGCAGATTTATTTTCCTCTCTGCCGTTGCAAACAGACATCTATTGTCAACATTGAAATTCGTTTTGAATATATTCAACTGTTACTTCCGCGTCAGGAAAAATGTAGGCTAAATTTATTTGTCTGTTGAAATAATACATTGTGACCATGGAAGTTACATTATTAGTTCAATCAAAAAGCAGGGGAGGTTGTTTAATTATTGCTACTAGTAGACACTACTTTCGTTATTCATGTTTTGGCTCACTCATTCCGAAAATCGAAAAGCTCCCAACTTTTAGGTTTTTTGAAGTACTATATTGCAACGAAGTTCCTTAACGCGGTTTGCGTTGGGAGTTAAACAAATAGAAAATGTAATGCGTAAAGAAAAAAGTGTTAATTGGTTGCTATGGCAATGACAAATATAAAATACGAGTAACGAAAAAGCGTTATCAAATTGGTTGCCATCGCAATGAATGTAAATACATTCAAGAAACATGTGGTTTGGTTCATCAATTAAAATTAAGGGACGATCGGTTTCATCTGGCGTAGTTCAGATATTATCGTCAAGCACTGTGTGTTTACCATCTTAGCTATGATTTTATAATTAATTCTATCCCATTGTTATAATAATATTATACGAATGATAATAGTAAATATTTGTATAAAAAACTAACTAAAAGTAAACGACAATAGAAAGATTGAAATTATGTGTGTATGTTGAAGTTAAGACTGGTAAAAAAATTTATGAAAAGGCGTGGTAAACTTCTTTCCTGACGGTGGTCCCACGACCGCACGCATTTACTTGTTTAACAGTCTCAAATAATTTAATAAAATGCCTTTATCCTATTACTTTAAATGAGCAATTTTTGTATCTATCTTTCTTGTATCTTTGTATCTGTCGCTGATTTCGAAAACGGTTTTAACGATTTTGATGAAAATTTCCATACAGGGGTTATTTGACGTCAGGAATTAAATGCGCTAGGTCTTATGTCTTCAAAAACGCGCATAAAGTCTGAAAAAAGCGCATAAAATGTAAAATTTGAACCTCTTTGTATACCACCTTTCAAGTCACGTAGAAGGCGAATAGGTACAGCTTCTTTTTATACCTCCTTCAAAGTCACTAAATATTCGAATAGATACATTATAGATGCAATCCAGATGTTAAAAATAGTGAACGATTCTCGTTCAACCAGGTACAAACGAGCCAAAGATTAGCGAGAGCCTTTAGAGGGTTTCCCAACTGCAAGCGAAGCGAAGCAGTCATCTGAGGCCGTAGGCCGAGGCGGGGTTGGGACGCGAAGCGTCCAGGGGCAGAGCCCCTAGTTTTTAATAATAACACATTAAATTCAGCCAACATTTTATTCTTTAAGTTAATCAAAACGCTTTAAAACCCATGTCTGAGTAAACAAATTGTGAACATTCATGTTAAATAAAGCTTTGTTACTACTTTTGTAGTAGGTTTCAAATAAATAGTTACTGTACAACTAAAAATAATATTGTCATCCCTTAAGAAAGAAACCACCCCGTTTAGAGGTTAAAAACTTCTAAATTTAAGTGCAAATGAAAAAAGCGTTTGTTGGAATTTGAAATTAATAAGAGTTATAAAAGATATCGCAAATTATGTTCACCATTTTGAGGGGTAAAACCACCCCTATACCACCGTAAAATACAAATTACTTAAACTAATTTATATTATTTTTACATTTGCTTTGTATTTTGAATAAGTAGTCATTTTAGGGCTTAAAACTATTTTCATCTCTTTACGGATTTAAACTAGACGTAAATCCAATTTTCATGGCACAGGTCTGAAAACAAAAAGTAGGAATAGCCACAATAGTCACTCTGATATTTCCATTAACACCTGATTTCAAACTTTGAAGCAATGTTTTGTATTTCTAACTTTTAGGTTAGGTTTTTGTTAAAGTTAAGTCTAGACTTTAGACTTACTTTTTCTTTTAACCTTTATTACAACTGCTGTTATAAAATATACGAAATAATTTGATTTAAACGTTTTAACATTATTTACCATCTTACCTTTGGCGTTGTTATTAATCCTACACTTTTATTATAAAGAAAACATAACATGATTATGAGTATAGAAGGTACCAACGAGGTTTGCGTGGGGAGCACGCATGGGTTTCCCCGAGTACTAAATAATAATTAAATATGTTTAGTGTAGGTACACAATCAACTGATTGCTCTAATATTTCCAGTAACAGCTGATTACAAAATTTGAAACAATTACTTGACTTTTAGGTTTGGTTTTTGTTTGTTCGTAGACCTAAGCCTTACTTTTTCTTTTAACCTTTATTATAATAATTGATATTAAAAAATGTACGAAATAATTCTGATTTGGATATTTAACATCTTTGCTGTGTGTTTATTATTAATCTTTCACTTTTATTATAAAGAAAACAACATATGTGTATAGAAGCATTGTATTTGGATAATTCATGATCTATGATAGAATGTTCCTAGAGGGCTGACGAGCGGAGCAGGCAAGGGACTCCCCTAGTAAGAAATAAATTTAAAAATGTTCAGCTTTGTAATAACATCAATTGATTTGTATCATAACATAATTAATTTACTATCGTCTGCTGCTACTAAAATAATTTATGTTTGCACTATGTATGGCCGTTTCAGCTTTTTAGTCAGCCTTGATCTGTCTTTTCGATAATATTATACTTCGTCACAATATTAAACAATATATTTATGAATTTCGACATGCATTTAAAAATGTAAAACAATAATAGTTTAGCAAAACTAATTGGAGGAGCAAGCGTGAGTAAATTGATTAAATTATAATTTAAGAGTTCTAAAGTAAGGTGAAGAATATACAGGGTGAGTTTTAAATGCCCCCCCCTCATAATTTGTTCCGCATTTCTTAAGATATCGACTCCCAACCACCGCCGAACCTCATTGATTAGTTTATACTTTCTTTTGATGAGGTTCACATTTTTGGCCGCCATCTTGGATCCGCCATATTGGAATGAACTTTTATTTTTTAAATGTAAAGGTAAGGTTGTGACCCATCATTTCAAACTATTTTTTTCCGTAGAACATGATGCCGCAATCGGTTTTCAATTGTCTGCTTTCGTTCTCGAGATATCAACAATTTTGTAAAAAAAATTTAAAATTTTCAAAAATCCCTTGTTTTATTAAATTTTTTTAAAATATCCACCCTTTATATTTCGGCTCTAGTAAAACAGAAAGCAACCTGCGACTCCAGCGTAGCTGCGCGGCGGTAGGTTACGCGGACATTGCTCAGCCTACTTCCATTTAAAACCAGCAATTGTTCAAATAGCGTTTAAAAAAAACCAAACTCTTGGGGACGAAATTCTTCATGCGAATGGCTTGGTAGTTTTTCGCTATAATTAATAGTGACAACATAAAAAAATATTAAAAATCAATGTTTTAAATTGTTAATAAATATCAAACAAAATGTTTTTCTTAGTTTTGGAAAAGCCATTTGCATGCATATTGGCCATAGCTTTAAAATCACATATCGTTTTATGGAGTGTCAGCCAACATGGCCGACAGCTAGAGCCGACCCTTAACTCGGTAAGTGTGTTCAATTATAAGGATTATAAAACTGTAGGCCTATTTGTTAAAATTTTGTATTTATGTACGTAAGTACGTTATTATGTGTAAAGGAAGATAATAGTATCATCTTATAATTGCTTTTTATTTCATACTGATAGATCAAATGATTTAGATGTTATTAATATCATAGTGAAGAAATTAATAATCGAATATTATGTTTATATGCTATACAAAGATGTACGAATTTTTCCGAAGCTAAACGAATGGGCATAAAATTTGTATGTACCAATATTTTGATGATAACGGTGTATTTATGTAAAGTTTATAACGTTTGAGCAAATATTATAAAGTTTTAATTATATCACAAATTAGTTCAATAACTCATATTTAAAAAAATCAACTTTATAAGAAAAATTATAGTGATCGAAGCTGTACACATAATCTCAAAGTATAATCTACACTTGGTTTGTATTACATATGATGGGTGAAATCAGCTGTTATATTATAATATGTCACTCACGTACGTACGTAGACGTACAATCGCTTTTATATGAGTTGATTCTAGGGATTACTCCCTACATTTACCCAATTATACATCTTTATAATCTATATATATATAAAGCTGAAATACCACTGACTGACTCACTCATCACAGTATCTCGAAAACTATACCTCCTAGGAATGTGAAATTTGGTGCACATATTGCTCATAGGCCCTGGAGGCGCACTAAGAAAGTATTTTAAAATATTTCGCGTTTAAGGGTTGAAACAACCCCTAAAACAATAAATATTATACCACTGACTGACTCACTCATCACAGTATCTCGAAAACTATACCTTCTGGGAATGTGAAATTTGGTACACATATTGCTCATAGGCCCTAGAGGCGCACTAAGAAAGGATTTTTAAATATTTCGCGTTTAAGGGTTGAAACAATCCCTAAAACCATAAATATTGTTTATTTTATATCACAAAAACCATATGGCGTAGAAACGTCGAATTTGGTACACATATTGCTCATAGGCCCTAGAGGCGCACTAAGAAAATATTTTTAAATGTTTGGCCTGTAAGGGTTGAAACAACCCTTAAAACAATAAATATTGTTTATTATATAAATCTAAAAACCCCTATCTTCTAGGAACGTAAAATTTGGTCGTATTGCCATAGGGGTTAGAGGTGCACTATGAAAGTATTTTTAAATATTTGGCCTGTAAGGGTTAAAACAACCCCTAAAACAATAAATATTGTTTTTTATACATCTCAAAACCCCTAAAACCTAGAAACGTGACATTTGGTACACGTATTTTGTCATATGCGCTAGAGGCGCACTAATCTGTTTAAAATACAAGATCTGAGGAGTGACTGTTGCTCCCATGGCCAGTTATACGTAGCATGTTCCAGAGTAAGCTCATCTGACAGCCTGGTCCTCCTTCAGTCAGAAAATAAAACTAAAAATGTTGTTTACAAAGAGGTACTTAGCATTTAGGAAAAAATAAACATCAACTTTGGTAGCCCGCACTAACCTGTTGTTAACAGAAGGTCTACAACTAGCTTATCAATGTTAAACTTAACTTTTACTAATTTAAGTAGTCCATAATCCTAATGATAATAAACTGTAGCGAAGCACGGGTACTTTCAGCTAGTAGCCTATTAGTATATATTTATCCATAAATATAAAGATAAAAATACACAAACATAAGTTATATAAATAACTTTATACTATTCATATATTGTCAAAATAATTAATATCAATATACAATTTACGTAGTTGCTTTAATAATATGCAGAGTACAATAATCTAGTAATTACGGTTATAATAGACTCCCAGCTCTTCCGTCCTAGTTGGTTATAATACATGAACACGCTGCTAATTAAGTTGTGTCCCAGTAAAGCCTTTCCTCATGCTCTGTTGGAACTTACGGTCGGACAAATATAAACAAAAACCCGGTCACTCCGCCAAAGCACTAAAGAAGCATAAACTGACGAGTCAGTATTATAATATTCAAATAAAACAAAGCATATTTAATCCAATATAGTCCCGCAGTAAACCTTATGAAGTCATGTTCTAAGGGTTTATGACGTCATGAATACTTGGGTGTTTTATTTTCATTTTAGTTTTACCGTAATGCATTTGATATGATTATAATACAGTGAGCCTCTTTCATTGATTTTGTTTCGGTTTGTTTTTATTTTGTTAACCTAACCTAAAAAAGCTGCTTAATGTGGAAAATAATTAACTAAATCTAAATTTGCCAAATTGGTTGCTATGCTAATGAAAGTAAATCCTATCAAGAAACAAGTTTTCATTCAGTATAGGCCTAACCTAAAATTGTGTTTAGTTTTGATCAAAATCTATTATTTTAATTAAAACGTGTAGCAACAGTTAATTTAATATAATACAGAAAGTATTTTTCTTTCAAATTTTGTTTTTGCTTGCTTCTATTTTATCAACCTAATCTAAAAACTGTTGGTTGTGAAAAATAGTCAAATGATTATAAATTTGCCAAGTTGGTCGCTATGGTAATCAATTTAAATGCTTTCAATAATCATGTTCTGGTTCCATATAGGCCTAACCTAAAACTGTGTCCAGTTTTTGATCAAAATCTCTTATTTTATTTATAATTAGGGGTAAACCCATGCGTGCTCCTCACGCCAACCCCTTTGGAACCTTGTATACGCATAATCATATTATGTTTTCTTTATAATAAAGGTGTATGATCAATAATAACCCCAAAGCTAAGATGGTAAATAATGTTAAATCCAAATCAAATAATTTTATAACAGCAATTATAATAAGAAGGTTAAAAGAACCAGCACGGCTCAGGTCTACACTTTGATAAAAAACTTAACCTAAAAGTTAGAAATGCATATAATTGCTTCAAAGTTTGAAATCAGGTATTAATGGAAATAATATAGCAAACAGCTGTTTTATCTGTTATTTTATTCAATTGGTTGCTATTGTAATGCATGTAAATACATTCAAGAAATTCATCAGTCTAGGCATAACCTAAAAAGTTTTACCGACTAAATTTAAAAATATTGAAATAAAAAAATGTTTTTATCAAAATGAATTAATTATAGATTATGTTACTCAGGGATAGTGTAGATTTTTATTAGTAAAACTATTTTTTTCAATCGGTTCAGTAGTTTCAGAGATTACCCCCTACATACAAACAAACAAAACATTTTTCCTCTTTATAATATTATTAGTATAGATATGTGACAACAGATAATTGAACTATAATGGAGTAAGTATTTTTCATTTACGTTTTCCTTCATTTCATTTTTAGGTTAGCCTAAAAAACCGTTTGTTGTGAAAAATAATCAACTGATTCAAAATTTCTAATTTTATTGCTTTGATAATGAACAGAAATGCATTCAACAAACGTTTTTTGGTTCTGCCCTAGCCTAAAACTGTGTTACTAGCTTCTCATCCGAACTAGCTATCAGTTATAGGGCTGAGAGTGAAAACCGGTATTTTGGTTGTTTTCATCCCTTAAAATCAATGTTTTACTAAATCCTATAGTAGCGCACGTATTTTTATTAGTGTACACATGATATTTTACGTTTTTATCTATCATAGTTTTGGCTGTACGTTGATTATAAATGACTCAGTCAGTCAATAGGGGCTTCTTCTTTTAATATGTACAAATTTCCTTTTCTTTAAAGGGAATTTTTACATTTCTTTCATCGAAAATTGATTATTTACATTTCGCCCAAAAAGACTTAATTTCACGCAAACTTTTCACTTGAATATTACAATAATCTCCAACAATATAACTTCACAAATCAATATCAATATTTATCATAATTCATGGATTAATTTTCAAAGTATAACTCATAATCTACTGATAATTCATTAATTTTGTTCCACTAACTAGACAACAAAAATATTAAAATTTCATTACCGTTGATAAGTTACTGAGTTAATGCGACACTTTTTACGATTCAGTTTTTGAAAATTCATTTAGAAACAAATGCGACAATATTTCATAAGACATTAGATACAAAACTAAACTGAAAACTTGCAACGATAGATTTTTATTATCTCGTGTAACCCAGTAGCCCGTAAAAACTCCCATTAGCTCTAACCCTAATCCGAATTTTATATATGGATTTACAACACTAGACAGAAGTAAATAACCCAATAAGTGCTGTAATAAATTCTATTTAGCGCGGAATACATAAATAATAGTCCATTACAGAACGGCGGTCAGCTTCGTTATTAATACGTGATAGAAAATGTGTATAGTTAAAGTTTGTATTTGTTGAAATAATTTTAATGTGCAGAACACAATATTGTCCAACGAATAGGAGACATTTAAAAAGGAAACAGCTTTCTGAGTACTAAAATAATATGTTATTCAATCGTATTAACAAATAGCTCAATCACGCAGCTGAACCGTTGACGTGAGTTGAGAGAATTTCCGAAAGCTAAGTTTCCACGTTTTAAGGTTTAAACTATTTGGGAAATTGGTCTACTGACTAACGCGCTGAACAGCTGCCTTCGTTTACGAAATATATTAGTAGTACTTGTTTGCACCTTAGCCTCCAGCCCCGGATGACGTACTGCTTCGACCTGCTCGCAATGGAAACACTTTGTACGGCCTGCGCTTTGCGAGTTTGCATCTCGACCTTGCGTCGCCGGATTATCGACTGCTTCGCTTCGCTCGGAGCTCACAAACTCAATTTTAGGGTATTTTAAGTTTTTATCGATTTTGGGTGGACCTGAGGGGCATATGGTCGTCCAAAATCTAAATTTTCTGAATTATATTCAACATTTTTTTGGAACGAATTTTCTTTACGCGGGTTGCGGTAGGAGTTGACAAATAGAAAATGTAACGCGTAACGAAAAATGAATTAGTTGCTACTGCAATGACAAATACAAATTACGCGTAACAAAAAAGCGTTATCGAATTGGTTGCTACGAAATTGAATGTAAATGCATACAAGAAATATGTGTTTTGGTTAATTAATTTACATTAAGAGACAATCGGTCCATCCGGCGTAGTTCAGATATTATCGTCAAGCACTGGAATTAACAATTAACAAGAAATGGAAAGTATGTGTATTAACTAATTTAATATAATTATATATTTTGATACAAGTATTACTGTTTCCATACATTTAATGTTATTTTAATAAAGGTGTAAATACATTCATTGGTGTAGGTGTCCAATCAATGTAAATACATTCAATACAAATAAAATGTTGGTTCATCAGTCTAGGCCTAACCTAAATGTACTGTGTGTATATTTACTTTATTTTACCAGCCTTAACGGCAGCATACATACATACTTTTAATCTTTCAATTATCGTTTATTATTAGATGGTTTTTTGTACAAGTACTAGCTGACCCGTACGGCGTTGTTCGTGGTGGTTGGTATTTTCAGTTTGTTTAACGTAATTGTATTCGTTATAAGTGTTCAGTCAGTGAGTGGTATTGGGGTTTTATATATATGGATCTTAAATAATAAAAGCACTATTTTCATAATAATAAAAGATCTGAAATTATGAAACTTTGATCGACCCAAACCCCTCCTAAAATTTCGAATTTTTTCAAACCCTTTCTTATTGAGCACCTATGGTCCTAGAGGAAGCTACATACCAAATTTCATTCCAATCTGTTCGGTAATTTTAGAGAAATCGTGATTTAATCATTTTTACCCCCCAAACCCCCCTAAAATTTAAAATTTTTTAAATCCCTTTTTTAGTGAACACTTATGGCCCTAGAGGAAGCTACATACCAAATTTCATTCCAATCTGTTAGGTAATTTTGGAGAAATCATGATTTAATAATTTTTCCCCCCCTAACCCCCCTAAAATTTCCAATTTTTTAAAACCCTTTTTTAGTGAACACTTATGGCCCAAGAGGAAGCTACATACCAAATTGCATCCCAATCCGTTCCGTAGTTTTGAATAAATCGTTTTTTAATAAAATTGATCCCCCCAAACCCCCCCTAAAATTTCGAATTTGTTCAAACCCTTTCCTTGTGAGCACCTATGGCGCTAGAGGGAGCTACATACCAAATTTCATTCCAATCCGTTCGGTAGTTTTGAAGAAATCGTGATTTAACAACTTTGATCCCCCAAACCCCACCTAAAATTTCGAATTTCTCCAAACCCTTTCATAGTAAGCACCTATGGCCCTAGAGGAAGCACATACCAAATTTCTTGCCAATCCGTTCCGTAGTTTTGAAGAAATTGTTTTTTAATAAATTTGATCCCCCCCCCTAAAATTTCGAATTTTTTCAAACCCTTTCTTAGTGAGTACCTATGGCACTAGAGGAAGCTACATACCAAATTTCATTTCAATCAGTTCGGTAGTTTTTGAGAAATCGTGATGAGTGAGTCAGTGAGTCAGTGGTATTTCGCTTTTATATATATATATATATAGATTTATTGTCTCCATACGTTTATTGTTATTATAATAAAGGTGTATAGTTAATTATAACATAAAAACTAAGATGGTAAACGTAGTTAAATGTCCTTTCATTGTAAATGCATTCAATAATGTTGGTTCATTAGTCTAGGCCTAACCTAAAATTATTGTGTGTATGTTTAAATTATTTTACCTGCCTTAACAGCAACATACACACAATAATTTTGGTTAAGGCTAGAAAGTTATTTTAAGTCAATATAAATTTGCAGAATGATCTTCAATATATATATATTAAAAAAATAAAACGATAAAATTTTGTACTATTATAATGAAATATCTCCAAAAAAAATTCCTTCCTGTTGAAAAACATGCTTTCGGTCGTGGGATATTTTACTAACAAACTCGTCCGAGCGACTTAAAAATCACTGTGTGTACCAAATTTGGACCGAATCAGACGTTAGGGGCAAAAATAAACATACATAAATAAACAATTTTAAATTACACTTTAATACGTGTTCTGGGTACCATGATCATTGCTCATTATCCACTCGACCTTAGGTCTCACCATAAGAGTCACTGCAACATCTTTCCATGTTTAGATCTTTCCTATCGAAGTTCGCTAGTAAAAACTTATACACCGTTTCCAGATATTATATACAGGGTGATTTTTTTAAATGGGCCACCATTGGCATCTCAGAAACTATAAAAGTTACAACAATCTTTAAATGGGGGACCTTCCCTAATTTTTCCCTTTCATAAAAACTACAACATTAACATTTTCAAAAACTCCGCCATTTTTCCAATATAGCGGCCAACTTCATTTTTTCAAATGGAAACCCCCGTTTTTTATGTTGAATTTAGATTAAGGATACAAATTTAAGACATTTTTATTCTTTTGTATTTTTTCCTAAACCCAACCGTTTATGAGCTACAGCCTCTCAAAAATGTTCTATTTTATGTGATTTTTTTAATTGGGCCACCATTGGGATCTCAGAAAGTATTAATTTTACAGCAAACAAATGGGGAACCTTTCCTTGTTTTATGAGAAATTAAAAAATATGTAGTTAAAATATTTCTAAATGGCCGCCATTTTCCAAAATGGCGGTCAACTTTGAAATTTCTTATGGAAACCCCTACTTTTTATGACGGATTTGAGTTTTACATGCAATTGTAAGACTTTTTTATTGCATTAAAGTTTCAGAAACTCTTATTTCAACAATTAATTATTAAAGAGGCATGTTTTACCATTTGCAAACAATACAATTTAACTCAAAGGGTAATATTTTGTACAATGGAAAGTTAAAAAGCTGATGTAATTTCACAAATACTTAATTTTATACAAAAAAATTACTTAAATTACTGTTAAAAAATCACCTCTCCTACCCCACCCTACAAGTCACAGTGAATCTGTTTAATAATTTAAATATGTTTGTGAGAAAGTATGTGCCAGTTCCTGGTACCGTTTATTTCACAGTAATTTAAGTAGGTTTTTTGTATAAAATAAAGTATTTGTGAAATTGACACAGCTTTTTAACATTCCACTATACAAAATATTGCACTTTGAGTTAAATTTCATAGTTTGCAAATGGTCAAACATGAGTCTTCAATAATTAATTGTTGAAATAAGAGTTTCTGAAACTTTTAGCGCTCCTAGCGGCTAAACGGTTAAGTTTATCAAAAAAACACCAAGAATAAAAAAGTCTTACAATTGCATGTAAAACCCAAATCCGTCCTAAAAAGTAGGGGTTTCCTTATGAAATTTCAAAGTTGACCGCCATATTGGAAAATGGCGGCCATTTAGAAATATTTTAACTACATATTTTTTAATTTCTCATAAAACAAGGAAAGGTTCCCCATTTAAAGTTTGCTGTAAAATTAATACTTTCTGAGATCCCAATGGTGGCCCAATTAAAAAAATCACATAAAATAGAACATTTTTGAGAGGCTGTAGCTCATAAACGGTTGGGTTTAGGAAAAAATACAAAAGAATAAAAATGTCTTAAATTTGTATCCTTAATCGAAATTCGACATAAAAAACGGGGGTTTCCATTTGAAAAAATGAAGTTGGCCGCCATATTGGAAAAATGGCGGAGTTTTTGAAAATGTTAATGTTGTAGTTTTTATGAAAGGGAAAAAGTAGGGAAGGTCCCCCATTTAAACATTGTTGTAACTTTTATAGTTTCTGAGATGCCAATGGTGGCCCATTTAAAAAAATCACCCTGTATACATATTTATACGGAGGTAAAATGTGTTTGTATGTATGGGGTAATCTCTGGAACTACTGAACCGATTAAAAAAATAGTTTTACTTATAAAAAGCTACACTATCTCTTGAGTAACATAGGCTATAATTCATTTTGATAAAAGCATATTTTATTTCAATATTTGTAAATTTAGTCACAAAAAAATATTAGGTTAGGCCTACAACACTGATGAACTACCACATCAACCAACTGAATAAAATAACAGAAAAAACAGCTGTTTGCTCTAATACTCCTTTAACACCTGATTTCACACTTCGTAGCCATTATTTGGGTTTCTAACTTTTAGGTTATGTTTTTATTAAAGTGTAGACCTGAGCCTTGCTTTTAAACTTTATTATAACTGTTGTTATAAACTATACGAAATAATTGTATTTGAATATTTAACATTATTTACCATCTTAGTCTTGGGGTTATTATTAATCCTACACCTGTATTATAAAGAAAACCGAACATGATTATGTGTATAGAAGGTTCCAACTGTGTTGGCGTGCGGAGCACGCAGGGGTTTCCCCTAGTATTCTATAAAAATACAATGTAAGAAATCTCGAATGTTGAAAGTAATATACTATTGGTGTAAATTACTATTAACGAAATGAAATGCAAAGTTGAAGAAGATATCTAAACTCCTGTCAAGGTTCTGAATTGAAAGAGTAATTATTGGAGACAAAATCTAAAAAATAAAAAATGACCACAAAGTGTAAAGAAAGTTACAAACCTGTTAAACTTCTAAACTTTGAAATCAATTTAACCTCATTCTGTATTCCTTCCACGCCATGGAATGTAGGATCTTTTATTGAAAGTAGCGCTCTCTTTCTTCAATCCTTTAAGGTATTTATTTCACATTCATTTATAAACAATTATTGAAATTAAGAACTACTTTATTTCTTTAGCTAACAGTAAACAAACATTTGGTCACTTATTGCATTATTTTAGTTATTAACACGTGCAGATTAAATGTGAAGATTATCCACATTAGGAAAATATAATTTAAACATATTAAGTTTATGTAGGCTACAAGACTAGTTTTGAGGTTAGAAGTCGTTTAACATTTATATTTGTGTACAATTAGTTTGTTTTCTTCGTCCTTTAGAAGTTAGTTCTTAGGCTACAAAGTAAATCTAACTAGAAGGATCCATTCCCTACTCGCTCCGCTCACCAACCCCAGTGGCAAAGTAAATGGAAACAGATTATTGGATACTGTAATATTTTCACGGTAATAACATTATTTAATATTAGCAAATTTACATAGGAAAAATGGGCTATTGCAGTGGCCCTTATGGTAAGACCTAAGGCCGGGAGTAGCAAATAAGCACCGATCATGGTCCTTAGAACACGTTAGAGTGTCATTAAAAATCATATATGTATATATGTGTTCGCACTCTAACGGCCGCATTTTAAGTCCGATTTGTTTCAAATTTGGTACAGATATTGGTTGTCTACGTCGCTCGGACGAGTTCGTTTGGCAAAAAAATCCAACCACCGGAAGCACGTTTTTTGACTGAAAGTAACTATTTTTTTAGTTTTTCCTGCGAGAATGAATTGTTTTAAGAGTGTTTTCTACAAATATAAATGTAGGATGTTATTCTGCACATTTTGTTTTTTTAAGCGACCTTATATCTCTCTTGGTTCCCCCAAAATCGATCATAACGTAAAATACCATAGAAGTAAACGGTTCAAAGCCATGTGGTAAACCGTGGGGTTGGTGTGCGATGCATTGTGTAATGAAAATACTCCCAATACGGGGGTTGGCGTGCGAAACACGCAATGCTTTGTGTATTGAAAATACTCAGAATATGCGGAATGGTGGGCGAAGCATTTTGCAGCTATTCAGCACCGTCGTGAATAGATCTATTTCACAAATTGTTGGTTGAAACCCTAAAACATAGGCCTATAAACTTCATTTTGGAAATTCACCCAACTCACGTCAGCGGTTCAGCTGCGTGGTGGAATTATTTACTATTTTCATAAAGAATATAGGTAATTTTCAAGTTATAAAACATGACAAAAATGTGATACGGTGGAGCACTATTTCAAACTGGTGGTCAAATAGGCCTAGTAAAGAATATAAGTTGGCGTAATTTTGATAGCGATAAGTGTTTGAACTATGATACAGTAAGCCTTTTACTTCGGCACTAAGTATTGAAATCGTGCGAGAATTCTAAAAATTTTACCCTAACATTTTATGACTTTTCTCGTCGTTTTCTAGGTCTCTGAACACGAGAGATCAATTCAAAATGTTGTGTCCGTGTGTCCGTATGTATGTCTGTGTGGACCTACTATCCAGAAGGCGGTTCCAAAATATTCGTATTTTATTGCGGAGAGTTGAAAAGCTTTCGAGCTTTCTAGCGTGTCAGCAACGCGACGTGCGTGACAAAAAAGTCACGTTTTTTATTATTAAAAAAAAAAACGAGACGATGTGTTGAAAAAGTGTTCCTTTTTTCATCTAGTTCATTGTTTGTATTTGTCATTACCTATCCAAAAAAGCTGTTGGTTGTAAAAATAATTGCACCCTTTCTAAATTCGCCAATTTGGTTGCTATGGCAATAAATATGGATGCTTTCAAGAACCGTGTGTTAAGCTCAAGATCCAAATCCGCTGGTCATTTACTACTGACATAAGTTGAGCGAATTTAAAAAAAAAAGTTTATATGTTTTAGGGTTTCAACTAATTATTTGGGGAATTGGTCTACTCACGAAGGCACTGAATATATTAGTAGAATTTGTTTGCATCTCAGTCTCCAGCCCAGTTCATGCGTTTGTTCGTTCCGCTCGTTGCAGAAACACTCGCTTTGCGAGTTTGAACCTCGTCCTTGAAACACCGGATTAGGTATGCTTCACTACACTCGCTATGTATGGTATTTTTGGGGAAATAGACGGGCTATAAGGTCGTGAAGAATAATCTCCAATTATCCGAAATATGGGCTCCAATATTTATTTTTTCATATAAACCCCAAACAATTTTATTCTAGTACAATAAATGTCAAAACATTTTTACTTCCTGTCAAAAATGTGCTTCCGGATGTGAGATTTGTTGGCCAATTGACTCGTTCGAGCGACTTAGACAACCAACGTGTGCACCAAATTCAGAGGAAATCGAAATTAAAATACAGCCGTTATAACCTTCTATACACATAATCATGTTATGTTTTCTTTATAATAAAGGTGTAGGATTAATAATAATAACCCCAAAGCTAAGATGGTAAATAATGTTAAATGTTCAAATCAAATTTTTTCGTATATTTTACATCAGTTAGCCTATAATAAAGGAAAAGAACCAGCAAGGCTCAGGTCGATACTTCAATAAAAACCTAACCTAAAAGTTAGAAATACATATAATTGCTACAAATTGTGAAATCAGGTATTAATGAAAATATTGGAGCAAACAGCTGTTTTATCTGTCATTTTATTTAATTGGTTTCTATGGTAATAAGTGTTGGTTCATCAGTCTAGGCCTAACCTAAGATTTTTGTCCGAATAAATTTACAAATATTTAAATACAAAATTTTCTTATCAAAATGAATTACAGCCTATGTTCCTCAGGGATAGTGTAGCCTTTTATTAGTAAAACTATTTTTTCAATCGCTTCAGTATTTCCAGAGATCACCCCCTATTTACAAACAAAATTTTCCTCTTTATAATACAGTATTAGTATAGGTATAGATTACATTTTTGATGACATCTCAAAACGTGTTCTGGGGAAAATGATCGGTGATCATTTACTACTCCCGACCATAGGTCTCACCATAAGGGTAAAAAGTAGCTAATCTTTCCTATGGAAATTCTCTGAATAATAGAGTTGGTAAGTTTTCAAAAAACCACCCTAATGTATGTAGTTAAATTCGAGTGTTACTATTCAATACTTATTGTACAGAAAAGTGTAAAAGCTGGTATATCTCGTTTCATATTTAAAACTTCTCGCCTAATATTTTTGAAGTGAAAACTTCATTAGGCGCGTTAGGCACTTTTTTGCGTGAGGAAAAATCATTTAACTCGAAGGACGTCAACGTCACCAACAATTAAAGCGAATGTATGTACGAGTAACATTTAATATAACAGCTGATTTCACCCATCATCTGTAAACCCAGTGTATATTATAGTTTGAGGTTATGTTTACAACTTCAATCGTTATAATTTCTTATGAAGATGATTTTATTCGATTAAAAATACTTCTTAGTAACTCGAAAATAAAGTTAACTACATGAAGCTAAAATGTTTTAACTTCTGACGGCAGTCCTACGACTGCCTGTTTTTTGTTTTTTTAGACAAATATTTTCATATTACCCTATTTGATTGCCGCATGCTTAAATTATGTAAGTGAATTTCTTGTTCAAGAATGTTACTTTCCTTCGTTTGTGTGTTATTTTACTCCTCAATGTTTTTCTTTCTTTTTCAAACCACTTCTGTTTACATTCTCATAATGTATTATTTCAAAATGCCTGCATCTAATTTGAAATTTAAATGATGGGAAATCGCACAAATGCCGTCTATATCAACATATAATACATTCACACATTATACATTCCACGTTTACTTTCCTTCTTCACCTAAAAATCAGACAATAGCGCTTCACGTGTTCTCTTATTTAACTACCAGTACGAAATTCCATAGCAAATGCAGGAACTAAATTCTAAAAATCCAATTTCTTTGGGCAATACCAGATGACAACTACCGAAAGTTAAAACCATTCTTTTCACATCGTTATCACACCCTTCTCTCGCGGCCGCGGTGATCACGTTACTCCATTTTATAAACAGTTATATATGGGACGCCCTTATGATATTTTCTGGGGGGGGGGGCTAGAACGAGGTATGGGGATTAACACGTTCACTGCTGAGGACGCACATGTGAGCTTGAGACTGAACACTATGAGAAGCGGCTGACGCACAGTGCGCCAACCCCCGTATTGGGATTACTTTAAATACACAATGCATTGCGTGCTCTGCACGCCAACCCCCGTATTGGGAGAATTTTAAATACACAATGCACTGCGTGCTTCGCACGCCAACCCCCGTATAGGGAGTATTTTCAATACACAGAGTATTGCGTGCTTCGCATGCCAACCCCCTTGTTGGGAGTATTTTAATTTAAATACACAATGCAATGCGTGCTTCGCACGTTAACCTGCGTGTTGGAAGTACACAGAGCATTGCATGCTTCCACGCCAACTCAAATATTGGAAGTATTTTCAATACATAGACCATTGCGTGCTTCGCACGCCAACCCCCCATATTGGTAGCATTTTAAATGCAAAGTGCATTTCAGCTCATGCTTAAACTCTTGTAAAAAAATTAAGTAAGCATAATGTAAAATCAAACGGCACATAACATTTAAACATATTTTAGTGCTATTCTATTTAAAGAATAATACCTGACTATAATTAATAATATACATGTTTTCCTTTAACTGGGAGCTAGGGGGGGGGAGCGTGGCCCCCTCTGCCCATAGGTATGGGCGCCCACGCAGTTATATATTTACAAAGGTTGAAGAGCAATGTGGCGACAAATTCACACTGATTGAATGGAACCCCGAACCATAAATATAAGGAACAAAAAACAATAACAAAACAAGTTAACGAAAAGTTATGTTTATTGTATTACCCGAGTTAGTACAATAAACATAATTTTTCATTAACTTGTCTTGTCCTGTTATTGTATTTTGTTCCGTCTATTATTTTGTGTTTCGGGGTTTCGTTCATTCAGAGTTACATCTTTGGAAACTCGACGAATTAAGATAGTTTCAATGATGGAACTATGCATACTGCCTTCTAAACCAGAGTGCAGACTTACTTGGCCAGATAAGTTTGTTTTTAGTCAGTTACAAGTACAAGAAAGTTCATTCCAAGCACAGAACTGTGATGTATAGTAAATATTTTACCGTAACGGTGCGTGTCGTTTGTGGAACTCGAATTATTTTAAGTCTATCAATAGCTCTAGATAATTTGCAAAATCATTAAAGCTGCATTTCATGAATAGCATTGATTTGGACCCAGGTTTTTCGCCTATAAAAAAAAGCATTGACGTGGACTGATATATTTACTAGAGATGTAAGAAGAGGAATTTGTTAATTTAAATTGTACGATGTATAAATGTAAGCGTGAATATTGTTTATAAGTAGTTCATTCTTTTATTTTAATAAATGTGTTTAAATTCATATTTTATATAAATTTTAAATTATTCTATTATTCGTAAAGATTACCTTTTATTTTGTAATTTTTATTTTCTCACTATACCATAGTATAGAGAAAGTGTAGTGATCGCAAAAAAAAATCGATGTTCAGATTTTTGTGGAAATATCCGTATTGGGACCAAAAAAGTGTTTTTTACAAAATTTCTGTCTGTATGTCTGTATGTATGTCTATACAAAGCTAGAGCGAAAACTATTCGATCAATTTCAAACAAATTTGCACTAGACATATCAAGTAGGCCTGCAATAGATGCACGAAAAACGGTTTTGAAAAGCAACCCTGTTATTGGCAAAAAAAAACCCCAAAAAAATCAGTTATAATTTTTTTATAAAAAAAAGGCTCTAACGATTTTGATAAAATTTGGCTCGTTTGTAGCCTTTAATGTACCCTACCATATGCAAAAAACCGCATCTTTCTAAAAATTCTCGTTTAGCTAATAATAATAACTGATTTTGGGGGGATTTTGGCCATAAAGGGGGTTGTTTTTCAAAATTTTTCAAAACCTTTTTTCGTGCATCTATATAGGCCTAATTGACGTGTTTGGTGCAAATTTGTTCGAAATCGATCGAATTGTTTTCTCTCTAGATAATAATAATTATATTTATTGCTCCTACTTTAATATCACCTCTCCTACCCCTCCTACAATTATGAAATCACAGTGAATCTGTTTAATAATTTTAACATGTTTGTGAGAAAGTATGTGCCAGTTCCTGGTGCCGCTTATTTTTATTTTAAATTCCGAACTTTTCCTGCTCATATGTTATTGAAATTTAACAAAATAAATATAATTGTATTTTTGTTAAGGTTGTTACGAGCGAATTTCTATAGGGAATATGAGGTTTTTCAGTGACCCTTATGGTGAGACCTAAGTTCGGGAATAGTAGTAAATGAGCACTGATCATGGTCCCCAGAGATTTTGTATATATAAATATAATGCTCGCACTCTAACCGCCGCATTTTACGTCCGATTTGGTGCAAGTTTGGTAGACACATTTATCTTTTTTTGACTGTAACTATTTTTGAGATTTCCCGTACTGTAATGAAACTTTTTAGAGTTTATCTAAACAAATCTGAGAATAGTTATTATTATTATTTTTCAACGCTAACGTATAGCCCATCTGGTTCTCCCAAAATCGATTAATACGTCAAACACAGTAAAAGTACCCTGTATGTTTTACCTCGTGAAGAGAGCGTGTCCACTGCGAGCGAAGCGAAGCAGTCCATTATCCGTGGCTGCAAGGTCGGACGAGCGAGCGGAACAAACCAGCGCATACGCAGGGGCTGGAGGCCGAGGTGGAAACAAATTATAATATCTTTGTACACGCATGTTGCTATTCAAAGCCTTTGCCAGACTAATTTCATAAATAGTTGGTTGAAACCTCAAAACACATAGGTGGGTCATTCAACTCACGTCAGCGGTTCAGCTGCGTGATCCAATTATTTTAATATGTGTTAGTTTTGGATTTTTTCTTTACTATTAATTTAAAGTATTTTATTTTGTGTTATTAAAAATAAAAATACCTGCATTTTTAGTAATTTTTTTAATTTTTTTGTTAATGCTTTACTTTCATTACGAAGCGGCTACTCTCTAGGCTCTACCTTTAGTGAGAGTTTAGAAACATATATCACACATATAAACAGACTTATATACAGGATGTTTACAAACTCCCTGGAAAAATTTGGTGTATTTGTTCCTAAGGTGTACAATCAAAAACGTCTTATAAATATGGGTCTAACATGCCTAGTTTTCTGTCTGTCCATCTGTTTGTGTTTTTTACAAAAAAATATTTTATAACTTGAGTACTATTTTAGATAGAAACTTCAAATTTGGCACAAACGTGTAGGTGCAACAAGTGTATACAATTTCGTTACGATATCTTAAACATTTTCAAGATGGCGGCCATTTAAAATCTTTGCTGTTAAATTTTACGAAAACCGTTATTTTTATTAAAAAAATATTACCAGTAATAAAAAATGTAGAATTTTAAGACGAACAAAATGATACTTTATTTGTTACAAGCGGATAATAAATAACTGAGTAATGGGACATTTACCTAATTATGTAACAACTGTACACGGCAAATTGTTGTTTAGTGCAAATTTTTTATGATATTTATTTCATTAAATGTCTCATTACTCAGTTATTTATTATCTGATTGTAGCAAATAAAGTATAATTTTGTTCGTCTTAAAATTCTACATTTTTTACTACTGGTAACATTTTTTTATAAAAATTACGGTTTTCGTGAAATTTAACATCAAAGATTTTAAATGGCCGCCATCTTGAAACTGTTTAAGATATCGTAACGAAATTGTATAAACTTGTTTGACCTACCAAGGTACAGGTTCGTGCCAAATTTTAAGTTTCTATCTAAAATAGTACCCAAGTTAAAAAATAATTTGTAAAAAACACAAACAGACGGACAGACAGAAAACTAGGCATGTCAGACCCATATTTATATGACGTTTTTTGGTTTTCTTGACATAAGGAACAAATACACAAAATTTGTCCAGGGAGTTTGTAAACACCCTGTATATAAACATCTATTTTATTCGAAAGCTCTACATCCATTTAATCTTTACACTATGTAATAATATATTTACAGTAAACCTCCGTCTAAAACCTACGCTTACATAACGGGCAAAACAGAGTACAAATTTCTACTCCCCAAATATGAATTCTTTAAAAATATAACTCTCCCAATAGATCAACCCACAGAAACTGATTCTAATCCAAAATGTACATAAAACAATCATCCCTTTAATCCAATAACTGTGTCCTCACCTTTACTCTGCCCTAGTGGCTCTGATAATCGGTTTCTCCTTATAACGTCTATCCCCCGAAGCTCCGGTCTCCCAAGACCTCTCACCCAAGAACCTTTCCCAAAAGCCCTAATTTCTAATGTGTTCTGTCTATTTAAAAAAACTCTGTCCAGCTCTCAGTTTTCCCCGTTTTATTTTTATATTAGTATGATGGCTTACTTATAAACAGCATTCATCAATTTTACATAAGTTCTTCTTACACAACTACAACTGCCTACTCTATATTACATAACTGTGCAACTCTGTCATTGTCAAGTTGTCAGCAACTCATTCTATTTTGTAACACTTTTAATTTCCTTCTTTTTTTTATTTTTTTTTTTATTTAAATTTAATATAATTATATTTATCTCAAGGATTTTTTGAAATTTAGTGTTATTGTGGCAATATTTCTTTACATTGAAATTCTGGGGGCTTACTTTCTCTTATGTCATTTAAATATATAACAACTAACTGACCCGTACGGCGTTGCCCGTGGTGGTTGGTACTTTCAGTCTTTTTAACGTATTTGTATTCGTTTTAAGTGTTCAGTCAGTGAGTGGTATTTGGCTTTTATATATATAGATCTTAAATAATAAAAGCACTATTGTCATAATAATAAAAGATCTGAAATTATGATTTTCGTAACTTTGATCCCCCCAAACCCCTACTAAAATTTCGAAATTTTTCATACCCGTTCTTAGTGAGCACCTATGGCCCTACAGGAAGCTACATACCAAATTTCATTCCAATCCGTTAGCTAGTTTTGAAGAAATCGTGATTTAATAACTTTGATCCCCCCAAACCCCCCTAAAATTTCCAATTTCTTTAAACCCTTTCTTAGCGAGCGCCTTTGGCCCTAGAGGATGCTACATACCAAATTTCATTCCAATCTGTTCGGCAATTTTAGAGAAATCGTGATTTAGTATTTTTTACACCCCAAACCCCCCTAAAATTTTAATCCATTCGGTAGTTTTTGAGAAATCGTGATGAGTGAGTCAGTTAGTGAGTGAGTGAGTGGTATTTCGCTTTTATATATATAGATTATATTTTCCTAAGGTTTTTTTTAAATATTGTGCTAATTTGAGACATTTTCTTTACTTTTATTTTCCGGGGTTTTCTTTTCTGTTTATATATTATACAAATTTACAAAAAAAATATGTTAATGTTTTCAAATGTTTGGTGTCATTATTTATTGTGTACCAACAATATTTTTCCAAGTGAAATATCAAAACATTTCGTTTGTAAATGAGTCAGAAACTGACAATCAACGAGTACATGTAACAGTGTTAAATTCAAAATAGTCTTCTTGTATGTAACAAAACTAAATGAACGTAATTTAAATTGCCATGCAGTGTGTAATAGTCTCTATGCAAAGAGAGACGTGGCATTCAATTAGCCTCGCACAGGAAATAGTTAAACCCATTAAGTATATACTGTGGAAAGCTAATTACAAATACAGCTTCATGTAGTGTGTATACACTGCACTGCACTGTAAGAGCGTTTCCATTACGTTTAAACTAACGAGACAGTTGTTTTTTAGTGAAGCTCGACGAAATTGAATCTAAACACGGCAGTGGTTGCTTTGTATTCAGTAATTAAAAGATTCGACTTTGTTTATAAAGTGTGACTTTTAGAAAACTCAACACCTCTATTATTTAAGACAAAAAAGAAAGAGATATCCAAAATCTGATCTCGGGACAGACATGAGAAAACCTATTTAAACATTTTAGAATTTTCTTAATTTGTAATTTAGAGGCAGGTTTGTAGCCGAGGAAGCGTTTCTAAACGATAGTTCAATTTCTCATTTTTCTGTTTGGAAAAAAGCTAACTCTAGGATAAGATATCCTGTATAATTTTTAGAACACCAAAGTTAACTTTTGTGTTTGTAAAACAGACAAATATCCTTTGGGGAACGATACTAACTTAACCCAAAGTATCTTTTGAAGCAATCGGAAATTTTGAGTGTCCCAAAATTGCTTCCAAATCGATTTCGTAAATTTGACTTTTTACAAAATTTTCTAAGATGTAGGAGTCGACTTAAACGTTTTTTAGGTCAAGCACTTTGAAATAAAAATTTTTTGTCTCTTGAAATTTTTTGTAAAAACTCTTCGTTTTCGAGATATTAGCAACTTTATGTCGATTTATTTTACCACGTTTAGGGCGGCCATTTTGTTTTGGGTGGTCCGATTTTTATTTTATTTATGTCATTTCCCTAGTCTTAAATAGACCTTTAAAATAAGGTATCACATGACCATACCTCCAATTTAAAAATTTTGAGTTGCCCCCAAAATCCCCCATTTTTAGGGGACACTCAAAATTTCTAATTGCTTCAAAATATACTTTGGGTTAAGTTAGCTTCGTTCCCCAAAGGATGTTTGTTTGTTTTAACAAACACAAAAGTTAAAGGGGGGGAGAGAAGTGACTTTATAACCATCCTGTATATCCATCACACTTATATTTGTTAAGTCTTAAACTTGTCTTATATATATTTCAATCTAATTGTGAATTCTTGCAAGCAATACCCGCCCTGCTTCTCCTACGTATTCGCAATATCGCTACATCCCTTATTGTGTTCCCACCCTTATTTGTATGAGCGCACAGCGCTGGCATATAGTTTAATTAAAAGGGTTGCAATTTTAAGACCATACAACAAAGACGTAACTTAGCGAGTAAGTGTTATACTTTCGAGTTCTATTTTATAAAAATGTCCGCAAAAAAACTCAATGTTTCGCTGCGCTCCCAATTTACAAAACCAGTAAATTCGAATATTTCTATACGGTGGGAGGTTTTCTCACAGATATCTTCAAAACACTTGCAATTTTAATAAAAGGTTACGTAAACTGCAAAGTCGTTTATGTTTTGATATAGCGACGCGCTACTTCTTTAGATATTGAAGCCACTACACACAATCGAACAAGTTGGCATCGAGCGGCTCGTCGTACATGTATGATATTGTATGGGCCCCATCCCTACATGATCGACGGTTTTGTTGGGTTGGTCGTTTGGATAGACAGCTCCACCAACTCGAGCCGAGCGTCAGACTTCAGGTTCTCTTATCTTCTCCTACTGGCTAGAAACTGAAGAGTGGCGTTCCTCATCAATTATTGACTGTTTCAAATGCGAACCTCTTTTTTTCAAATGCTTATAAACTTGTCAAAGTAAACCTTCAAAACATTCCTCGCTCATACTCAGATGGTTTCTGACGTCTTCATGCTCGCTGATGGCAAGTTTAGTCAGAATATTCATGTGGTTAAATTTGCTTCAGTCCAAAACCCATTTTTTGGACCACAAGCGTCGACCTTTCTTCTTCTTTTCATTTCTCATACATAAAACACCAGCATGAGCGTTCTATACCCCATAAGTAAACTGCATCAACTGCCCAACAGTACGTATTGAAATTCACACATACAATACAAGAAATAGAAGAAAAATTAATTTAGATACTATAGGCTGCAGAAGTCATCAAACTGCCAATTGTCGGTGGGTGTAAAAGTGTACAACAAGATTAGTACTTGATGCTATCCCAAGTAAAAAATGTTCGAGATAGTAGTAAACTTGGCTTGTCGAGAACCGCTTTTTTAATTACAAAAATGTTATAGACTTAAAAATGATCAAATTTTAACCTGTGTTAGCAATTTTGTGTGATAATGTATGCATGTTTGTCTAAGGATTATTAATTTATACTAAACTAGCTGACCCGTACGGCGTTGCCCGTGGTGGTTGGTATTTTCAGTCTTTTTAACGTAATTGTATTCTTTTTAAGTGTTCAGTCAGTCAGTGGTATTTGGCTTTTATATATATATAGATCTTAAATAATAACAGCACTATTGTCATAATAATAAAAGATCTGAAATTATGATTTTAGTAACTTTGATCCCCACAAACCCCTCCTAAAATGTCGAAATTGTTCATACCCTTTCTAAGTGAGCACCTACGGCCCTAGAGGAGGCTACATACCAAATTGCATTCAAATCCGTTCGGTAGTTTTGAAGAAATCGTGATTTAATAACTTAGATCCACCTAAAACCCTCCCCTGAAATTTCGAATTTTTTCAAAATCTTTCTTAGCGAGCGCCTATGGCACTAGAGGAAGCTACATACCAAATTTCATTAAAATCTGTTGGGTAATTTTGGAAAAATCGTGATTTAGTAATTTTTACCCCCCAAACCCCCCTAAAATTTCAAATTTTTTAAAACCCTTTTTTATCGAATACTTATGGCCCTAGAGGAAGCTACATACCAAATTTCATTCCAATCCATTCGGTAGTTTTGAAGAAATCGTGATTTAATAACTTTGATCCCCCCAAACCTCCCTAAAATTTCAAATTTTTTCAAACCTTTTCTTAGTAAGCACCTATGGCCATAGAGGAAGCTACATACCAAATTTCTTTCCAATCCGTTTGGTAGTTATGAAGAAATCATTTTTGATCCCCCCAAACCCCTCCTGAAATTTCGAATTTTTTAAAACCTTTCTTAGCGAGCGTTTATGGCACTAGAGGAAGCTACATACCAAATTTCATTCCAATCTGTTCGGTAATTTTGGAGAAATCGTGATTTAGTAATTTTTACCCCCCAAACCCTCATAATAATTTCCAATTTTTTAAAAACAATTTTTAGTGAACACTTATTGCCCTAGAGGAAGCTAGAGATTCCAAATTTCATTCCAATCCGTTAGGTAGTTTTTGAGAAATCGTGATGAGTGAGTCAGTGAGTGAGTGAGTAGTATTTCGCTAAGTGGTATTTCGGTATATAATTCAGTCAAATCATAAATACTCCGTCGTTGAAAAATTAAAAAAAAATACTATATCATCGTAAAAAGGGGAAATTATTGAACGCTTAGAAAAGTTTGAAATATAAAAACAATCTAAAACCAACATCAGTTCATTGTTGAATGAAAAACAAAATATAAAATTCTACTCGAACTTAATTTACGATACAATAATAACCAGTATAGACAAAACTCCTCCCTCCTGCCACCAATACGAGCAACAGTCGTGACAGTGGATCTACTACACGAAGAAAATAAAATGTATACAGATTTTGTGTTAAGTGTTATTTGTTCGTATTTTGTTTATGCGGTATGCATTTTTACTTTCTCCACCCTATACGTAGTATATGGAGAAAGTATTGTTTTCATCCCAATTTTCGAATTTGAATTTTTACTGGAAGTACCTGTTTTGGTGTTCCCTGAACCCCTAAAAAATGTTTAGTGGAATTATCTGTGTTGGTGCTTCCTGAAACCAAAAATAATATTAGTGGAATTATTTGTTTTGGTGCTCCCTGAACCCAAAAAAGTGTTTTTTGGTGATGTCTGTCCGTGTGTCTGTAAGGATGTGCACAGAGCTGGAGATCATACCAACGGTCCGATTTTGATGAAATTTGATATGTAGGTGTAGTTCTGGAATATCTCCAGGCTGTTTTTCATGTTTTCAAATTTTGGATATTTAAGGGGTTTTACACCTTAAAAATGAACAAAAAACGAGAAAAATAAAAATTTCACACAAACGGCTCTAACGATTTTGATCAAATTGGGCTTCTTTGTAGCCCTTAATGTATCCTACCATATGCAAAAAACCGCATCTTTCTAAAAATTCTCGTTTAGATAATAATAATAACTGATTTTGGGGGGGTTCTGGCCAAAAAGGTGGTTGTTTTTTCAAAATTTGTCTAAACCTTTTTTGTGCATCTATACAGACTTAATTGACATGTTTGGTGCAATTTTTTTTTTCGAAACCGATAAAATAGTTTTAATAATAATAATATAATATGGATGTGTGTTACATGCATCTTAAATTTTCCAAGATAACATTTTCCTACTTTTGCAATTCTAAATAACCACATCCTATGCTACTCTTGGGAAGGTTTGAAGTTTCAACTGGGAGAAAGTATGTGGCAGTTATCTGGTACCGTTTATTAAATAATGCCAACGGGAACTACCCAGCAATAGCTCAATAGCCGAAACATGGTTGTGCGATAGTAAAAAGAAAATAAATATCGACTATTGTGACAGCAAGTCAAAACAATATATTTAGTGTTAATCAATAGTCGGAATTGCTATAACAAATATCTTCGTTAAAAGTATTACTTGTTACGTCATACTAAACCATTTAGTTTTATATTTTTATTTTATACATGAACTTCAATTGATTAAAGCGTATACTCGTCATCGCATAACGCAGTATGCATCTCAAGAACATTATTTACAGGCTCGTAAAATAAAATATTATGCAGTAACCTAAAGTATTGCTAAAATAACGGGAAAAGTATGTAAAACTGCCGACATGTCTTTCAGAAATTACATACCTTTAGGAAATAAAAATGTAAATCAGGTCCTTTAAATACAGTAGGATGATCGATACTTCACAAACAGAATGAGTTTGGATCTCACTTTCAAAGATAGTTTTAGAGGCATATCACATCTTGTTGCGTTATTAGTATTACGGTTATATCTAATAGGCTACCTTGAAGGAGAAAGAGGACATAAAAATAATAGAATCTACCGGAAGAGGACGTTCAAGAAAGGTTAGGATATAGGGGATATAGGAGAACTGCACACTACTAGCAGTAGCAGTTCAGTTTGATGCAGGAACGAAAAGCGCAGGTGATTTAGAAGCTGAGTTCTCCACACTACTGGAAGTGCCGATACTTGGTGTTGGCTGGTAGAGCTTCCACCTTAGATATAGTGGAGGTTATTTTTAGGTTTTAAAAAAGGATTTCGAACTTCTTCATTCTTTGTTTTTTTTTTTTTTTTTAATAACCGCCTTCTCAAAATTTTATTGGAATCAAATTGGCGGCAAAACAAAAGTTTCAAACTCCTTACAGCTGCAGCCAATTACTCTGGTAGAAGAAAAATAATGCATCACGCAGCCCAACCGGTGACGTGAGTTGGACGAATTTACAAATTTAAGCTAAAACGTTTTGTGGTTACACCCAACTATTTGGGAAATTGGTCTATACGAAGGCGCTGAATAGGTGCCTCCGTTTACAAAGTATATAGAATTTAATTGCCCCTCAGCCTCCAGCCCTAGCTCGCAGCTGAAATACTCGTTTTGCGAGTTCGCACCTCGGCATTGTGGAATTTGGTTTTTTATTTATTTTACTTTTTGATCGATTTTTGAAGAACCAGGGTGGTTATAAGGTCGTGTCTAAAACGAAATGTAAAAAATAATCTCTTATCGGTATTTACTTATTTAATACCAAATCGGACGTAAAATGTGACCGTTAGAGTGCGAATATACGCATACATCTATACCAGGTGTCTTAAAAGTCCCACTCCCCCCCTTTAACTTTTGTGTTTGTTAAAACAAACAAATTTCCTTTGGGGAACGATACTAAATTAGCCCAAAGTATCTTTTGAAGAAATCGAAAATTTTTAATGTCCCCTAAAAATGGGGGATTTTGGGGGCAACTCAAAATTTTTAAATAGGAAGTATGGTCATGTGATACCTCATTTTAAAGGCGTATTTAAGACTAGGAAAATGACATAAATAAAATTAAAATCGGACCACCCAAAACAAAATGGTGGCCCTAAACATGTTGAAATAAATCGACATAAAGTTGCTAATATCTTGAAAAGGAAGAGTTTTTAGAAAAAATGTCAAGGGACAAAAAATGTTTTTTACAAAGTGTTTGACCTAAAAAATTGTTTCAAATCTATTTCGTAAATTTTATTTTTTACAAAATTTTCTAAGATGTAGGAGTCGACTTAAAATTTACGAAATCGATTTGGAAGCATTGATTTAGGTCACGAACTTTGAAATAAACATTTTTTGTCTCTAGACATTTTTTGTATTACTAGACATTTAAAATCTATTTCAAGACATTTAAAAGCTATTACAAGACATTTAAAAGTTATTACAAGACATTTTAAAGTTATTACAAGACATTTAAAAGCTATTCCACAACATTTAAAAGCAATTACTCGGCACTTGATGAAATACTTGCACGAAAATAAAATAAATTTACACGAAATGTAAATACAACATTTAAATGGAATTACAAGGAATTTTAATGCAACTAAACTACATTTGAATTACATGAATTTTTCTTGTAGTTACAAGACAATTAAATGCAATTACATGAGATTTAAATTATATTACATAAAATAGTAGTCTATTATACAATTACGTTTAAAGTTAAAAGAATAATATCCTATATGCAGATTAGAACGCCTTCCGGAATGGTACTAAAGGTAATAGATTTTATTCTAAAAGTTGATAACATTTTATATTTTAAATAAAGTATTTTCAAGGTGAACTAGATGTCGCGAAAGAACTTTCTGATTTTTAATCTAAGATTAACTATAAACGTGTTTATTATCAAACAAAAGTTTCCTTATACATAACATCATTCTCGTTCATTATTTAAATACAAAATTTAATAAATCTCGTAAAAAGTTTGAATTCTTCAACTTATTCTGTAGCTTCAAACTTTGTTAATATTCTGATCTTTCTATTGTGTTTTTTTTCTTTACTTGTTCAACTTTGAATTACTCTATTATAACTTTAAACTTTCAAAATGTTCCGTGTAGCAAGAAATCTTTAAGTAGTCAAATTAAAATATGAAAATTAATCATGTTTTGAGATGCATTTTACGGCTATGAATACATTTTAGCTGAAATATTGGTGCGAACAATATCATACCTCTTTTAGACTAAAATAATCGAAATGCATTTGGTTTTTAGTACGTATGCTATTTGCAATTATAGAATAACATGTGCCAGTTGCAGGTCTCTAGATTTATAGTAATTGTACGGATAATTTTTAATTTTTAGGATAGATATTACGTTTCACCCCTTTTTAGGGTAGGTATTTTTTACTTAATTTCACCAATTTTACTAAATGTAATAGTACATACAAAATTACATAACTAGTTTTTTGCAAAATCAATTCCGCCACTCAATACAATTTAACATTGTATGTACAATATAAAGAAAGATAAGTGTAGGTCCATGAATAATTTAAAATTACTTATGATTGCTTCATTGATTGATGTTTAATTATTTATAATGTTAAAACTACTCTACTCTGCCCTGTTTTAGACTGCTATATTATAAATAAAGGACACTCATAATTTTACTGTGAATCATTATTTCATTCGTAATTGCGAATTTTAAAAGTCTCATTGATACAAGCTATACGTGATTTCTTAAGTACAAACTCCGGTTAGTTTCATTTATCTGTTAACAAAATATACTTTTAAGATATAATTTTTGGACGCTCGGCTTCGCTGGGCAATACACATTATAATAATTATTCTCGCATCCAGAGATTGAATTAAGGTTGGGAATATAATATTAAACAATTTCTTTCACTTACTTCAAACTAGTTATATGACATAACCCTACAAATAGTATAATGTATAGAATTTTTTATACAAAACCCTCACTGATACAAGCTAAACGTGATTTCTTAAGCACCCGCTCCGGTTAGTTTCATTTATCTGTTAACAAAATATACTTTTAAGATATAATTTTTGGACGCTCGGCTTCGCTGGAAAATATACATACATTATAATATTATTCTCATATCGAGGGATTGAATTAAGGTTGGAAATGATTTTTTTCACTTACTTAAAACCATTTATATAACATAACCCTACAAATATTATACTGTATTTAATTTCTTATACAAGTGACTAGTACATGGAAATGAGATAAACAGCTATTTTCCACTAAGGGTTATAGGTACCAACGAATAACCAGTTATGTAAAAGGTTATTTTATAACTATTATTTCGGACTGCTCACATTATATTATTTACACTGAAAAGGGTTGATTTTTAAAATACGTTATATATCAGTTTGGACTAATTTTTTATGTAAGGAATAGTGCAAACAAAAATATAAAACTTTTTAAAATTAAATCATATAACAAAATTGAAACGTAAAATATTCCTCAAATATGCAAAGGTACTTAAATATTGTATTTTTTAAAAAGAGTTCGAAGGATATTTTTCATTTTCGTGTTATTTTAAAGAGTATAATGCTTTTTTTAAATTTAGGTAGATTTATGGGGGTAAAACGTGTAGTTTTTGTATGAGGCAACTTTAAATTGTATTTTTTCCCTTTTTTGCTTCTAGGCTACTTTCAAACATAAATCTAACTAAATATTAAGAAAACAATTTGCAGAATAAGTAATACAAATTTCAGTCTTGAAGTTATTAAGAAACTAGGGGAAACCCCTGCGTGCTCAGAACGCCAACCCCGTTGTAGCCTTCTTACACATAATCTTGTTATGTTTTATTTATAATAATGGTGTATTATTAGTAATGACCCCAAAGCTAAGATGGTAAATATTGTTAAATGTTCAAATCAAATTGTTTCGTACATTTTATAACAGCAGTTATAATAAAGGTTAAAAGAACCAGCAGTCTCAGGTCTACACTTTAATAAAAACCTAACCTAAAACTTACAAATACAAATAATTTCTTCAAAGTTTGAAATCAGATGCTAATGGAAATATTGGAGCAGACAGCTGTTTTATCTGTTATAAATTCAATTGGTTGCTATGGTAATAAATGTAAATGCATATTTTGATTCATCAGTCTAAGCCTAACCTGATTTTTTCCGACTAAATTTACAAATAATGAAATAAAAAAATTTAATTGGGTGTGATTAAGACTAAACGATGGAAGTGATAACTTCTATGACTTGGGGATTTGTGTGTACAATTATAAGGATTATAAAACTGTATCCGTTATTATTATTTGTATCCGTTATTATATATTTAAAGAAATGTAAAAACATTACCTTTTAGTTACTTTTAATTTCATATTGATAGATCAAATTATTTAAAAGTTACTAGGGGCTCTGCCCCTGGACGCTCCGCGTCCCAACCCCGGCTCGGCCTTGGGCCTCAGATGGCTGCTTCGCTTCACTCGCAGGTGGAAAATTCGATAAAGAATCTCGTTAATCTTTGGCTCGTTTGTACATAGGTGACCGAGCATAAATCAGCTGTTTTATTTGGCAGCTGACTCAAACTCATTAAACATTATCTCCATAAGATTAACATAGGAAATTTGAAGGATTGTATACCGGAGCTCCTTCTCGAGTGAATAACGGCTGAACGAATGATAATATATAAGACTTGACATATCTGTGAATGATTATGTTCAGTTTTTGATCCAAATTAGCTGTTTTATATATAATAGGTTTGTAACAACCAATGTTTGAATTTAATTAAAATATAGTTAGCATTTTTCGTTGATTTTTGTTTGTGTTTGTTTTTAGTTTGTCAATGTAACCTCAAAAAGGTAATACTCTTCAAATGTTCTAAGTAATGTTGCTATGGTAATGAAAGTAAACCAATATGAAGTTTTGCTAAGTTTTTTATACGAACAGCTGTTTTTGTGCCCGTGATAAAATCAATAGTAATCTTTCTTCCATAAGATTAACATTGAAACTTTGAGGGCCACTGGGGCGTAGCCCTAATGTCCTAGGACTTCGGTAAATGGCCTAAAACCTTTCCAGGGTTAACCTGTGTTACTATGCAAAATTTAAAAGCAATCGGATGAACGGTATACGAACGCAAAGTGGACAAAGAACCAAAAAAAACCCCCCATAAGGAATACACAGCAGAAATTTGCATTTGATTATAACGTTTGTAAGGCGAAAGATACATGATTTGTAATGCTTGATGAAATATCTGTGAATGATTACCTGCAATTTAAAAAAAAAATAAGGAAATCGGCCGGATAGAATTGGCCGTACTGACTGCCATAAGTTTTCATAAATTCTTTTAATATATAGATTAATATTGTAATAAAGAAATGAATAATCAAATATGTTATACGAAGATGTACGAATGTTTCCGAAGTTAAACAATAGGTATCTCTTCTTTAAATTTGTATAAACGAATATATTGATGATAAAAGGTTGATTTTGTATACAGTTTATACCTCAAAGCAAATCTTATATAAACGTATAGTTATAGAAGCCTATATTAGTTGTATAACTAATATTTATGAAAATCAACTTCACAAGAAATTTTAATGATTGAAGTTGTAAACATAACCCCTAAATATAAATCTACGCTGGATTTTGTTTAAGAATTGCAGATGATGGGCGAAATCAGCGGTTATATTATAATGTGTTAATTTGATTGCTATGGCAATCAATGTAAATGTATTAAATATTTCCTTTTCAAGCTCTGACTTGTGACTACGCAAAAAGTTTGCGAGACGCGAGATTTCAGAAACATAGTCAAGCGAAAGTGCAAAACGGGCCAATATAAGTTATCACTTCAAAAATGTTTTTATCAAGTTGAATTATAGCCTATGCTACTCAGGGATAGTGTAGGTTTTTATTAGTAAAACTATTTTTTTCAATCGGTTCAGTAGTTCCAGAAACTACCCCCTACATACAAACAAATTTTACCTCTTTATAATATTAGTATAGACTTGAATCTGTTTCTTTAGATTGTAAAGATAAAACATTATATACGTACACACAACTTGTATTTTTAACATTTTATGAAGATATGTATTCATTACAAAACATATAACACAAAAGTTATTATGAAATGTTGTTAAACCTCTCTTAATTCCAAATGAATTAGATTGTGTATAATACAGTTGCTTGTCACTGTTAACAAAATCATTTCCAGCAACTTGTCAACGTCTGTTCAGCACCTGCGTGCTTATATATTACAAGCGCGTTAAGGGAAATGGAGGCTTCCACGGCTGTCACAGTTACGCCAACATTGTACAAGTAATTTATCACTTTATCGAAGTCAGGGTTACCAACCACGTCAGTTTCGCTTTTAACTGAATATATCGCGCAAAGTGTATCACCTTTCAAATATTCCTATTTTGGTCCCTGTTTTAAATATGTCAACTAATTATTGTTTCATTTTGATAATCCTAAACTGTATAATCGTACATCAAAATTAACATCATAATTCAACTAGACTATATTTATTTCCCTGACATCATTTTAATAGGAACTATGTTACTTTGCCACACTAATTGATCGAAATGAAATAAGAAGATCGTGTTAGCAACACAGTGAAACATGCGTTTGGGACCAAATGCATTTCTTAAATCGATGTCCAGATATCTCGGAATTAAGTTCTGGAAAATCCCAATTTGACTGGTTCTTTGTCTGCTTAAGGCTAAACAGTACAAAAAAAGTTGTGTTTTTAGCCCAATAGATAGCAGCACTGTCGTGGCCAAATTAATTTTACTGATTACTCATTTATTTTTTATCCGATTTGAAAAAATAAAACTGTTTTGTAATCAGTATAAAGTTGTTAAAGGCGCTATGCTTTCTAATTTTCGAAAAAATTTCTTAATAAATTTTTACAATTAATAACTTTTAAAATAAGTCAAAATTTGACTAAAACAGGTAGTCATTTTTAGGGCAAATTTTTTTGAATAATTTTAAAGTTTATTTCAAACAAATCGGATGAACGGTTTTGTCAGAAACGCGTTTTTAGTTCCAACGTTGTGTCACTCGTTGAACAGCTAACTGACACGCGCACGCACCGACGCGACGCGACGTAGCGCCTTTTCTCTCTCTCTCTCTCTCTCTCTCTCCCTCTCTCTCTCTCTCCTCTCAGGCACATAAAACCCATCCTCGCGGCTCGCAGCTCCCAGCTCTCAAACAACACACAGCCCAAGACGTTTATGATCCGTTTACGTTTTTGTGCGAAATGATGAAAACGAACAAATAAAGAAATGTAATTCAAATGCTCACCAATAGTTAAAGAGTGTATCTCCTCTGTTGATGTAAACATATTTATGTAGCCAATTTCATCTAACTTATGTTTAATTTAATTATAAGGTGTGTTAAACGTTTTTAATCTGTGTATTTAATTTAATGTGTCTACAACTGTTTAAAATTAATTAATTAAAATGAATTAATCCTGGGATCGAGACAAATAAATTTCACAATACAAAACTTGGTCTACTGTACTTTGTCGTCTGACTGTCTGTATGTGTTTTTTACAAAATAATTCATATCTACCGAACGGATTGACCGATTGAGTTCAAACTTGACATGAAGTTGACCTAGCAATGATCTATTTAAAATAAATAATGCGTTTTAAAATGGTGACTGTTTCAAAATTTCAAACCCAAATTACCCAAAAACGGTACATTTTAACAAAAAAATGTCAAGACATCTTTTTTATAGCCCTTTTGATTTATCATCGGATAGTGTTACTGTAAAAACAATCGGATGACGGATAATAGTTATGTTAAAGAGCCGATACAGAATAAAAAGGACTACAAAAAAGATGACTTGAAACTTTTTATAAAAATGTATGGTTTTTGGGTAATTCAGGTTTGCAATTTTTTAACAGTCACCATTTTAAAACGCATTAATGGATATAATCGCTTATTTTACTTAAAATATACCATTGTTAGGAAAACTTTATGTCAAGTTTTAAGTCAATCGGTCAAACCGTTCTCTAGATACAAATTATTTAGTGAAAAAACAAAATGGCCGCTATGGAGAAAACCAGGGCTCTATAACAAGGGCTAAACCGTTTCTTTGATCTCGGCACTGTGCCGCCAGTTTCACTATGACGTCACAATGCTAGCTGGTAATATTTGAGTAGTGCGTGCGGAGTCGCTCACTGTTTTAACTCGATGGAAAGGCTTCAGTAAAATAAAATTTGGATATTCTTAATCTACATAAAGTACGGATTCTAACAGTATAAAAAACTTTTATTTTAACAGGTATTTCGAAGTTTAATAATTGAAAATATTTGAGAATTATCACAGACTGACATGAAAAAGTCACTAAGCGAGGAAATTTTTTATTTTTGGGTTACAAACAAACTTCCAGCGGGAAAGTTGTAGCCATTGAATTGATCTAAACTAACCAATTCACCGATTTGTGATAAAATGATTACATCATTATGAAATCGTTTTTTAAATGAGCGCTAGGAGGTGCCGCG
>JAGFPH010003328.1:131318-155831 GCA_018207615.1 Philaenus spumarius | reverse complement strand
ATTTTTGTACTAACAGATGGAAAGGCAGAACTCAAGTAAAAAGCTTTTATCTAGGTGACTCTGTTTAAACATAATGGAATTTGTAGATTGCATTGACTCAGAAGTCTCTATTAATGTTAAGTTTAGATTTAGCGTAAAGAGGATTAAGTTTATATTTATACATTTAACTTATTTTTTATCCAATTAAGTGTTATTTAATATAAGCCTTTTTGATTTTTATAAAACGGATTCTGACCTGCAATAATCATTTACAAATACTATATTAATAATAATTATAGACCTACAATATAAAAAAAAACATATATTTGGACGTGGAATTTCTTAAATAATTATTAAAATTAATAGTACAATATATTATATTGTTATTTATAATTTGTGATTATATTTTTATTTGTATTATCAAAGAAATACAGATTATGGCTTACCCTTGGTTATTGTATATATTATCATGTAACCTAATTATTTTATAAATATAGTTTTAAATTGCAATCCTTTTATCATGTCTTGTTAAAACTTTCAAAAGTCGTTTACTAGAAACTTCATGCAACAAATTCATCTTAAACTATCATCTAAAACTTTGTCACAACATTCCAGCAAAGGGTTCAGTAAAGTTACAGATTAAACCCGAGTTGTAAACGGCTTCGTCTGAAGTAAAGTGTTTTTCAGTTAAGTAGTGTAAAGTCTGTTTATGTAAACAGTTCTCTGTTTGTAAATGTAAAAACATTTGACGATGTAGTCCATCTTAAATATTTACGTATTTCATTTGTCAGTTAACTTTATCGTACTAACTTCAAACAATCATCTAATGACAATGTAACAATAACTTGTATACACACAAATAATGTACTCACTACTAGACACTGTTCACTTCCTGGTGGCATACATAGGTAATATGAAATTTGATTTATAAATGCAGTGATCCACTTGTATGAAGAATAGTTTGTTTTAAGTATACAACAAATAATATGAAACAATTCACTTTATTATAACCTATATTATTTCTACTACTCAAGTTGAATTATGCAATACGTTTATTAGTTTTAGGATAATGCTCGAACACGATACTAATCTTCCATCGATTCTAGATCTGCAATGCTCAGGACAAAGGGTTCGGAATAACTGCACCAACAAGATAGATGTGACAAAGCTAGCGGTCTCAAGTAAAACAATATCTACAAAATATCTCTGTAACACCTTCTTTTTTGAAAATTGTATAGTTATTCCTGTAATTTTGATTATTTTCAGTAATTGGAAATTTAAAAAAAAAAGAACTTTCACGTATGAGGAAAAAATATTAGTAAATTTATAAGCCTTCTTGAAAAATGGCACTGTGATTATATAAGTTTTGTTAGTAAAACAATTTTGTGTTGGGTAATAAGGTTAGCTAATTGTGTATGATATATATATATATATATTGTGACTGATTCAAAACAAAACTATCGTAATCGGTGATCTGAAACTATTAATTATAATAATCCTCTCTGATGCAATAATACATACCTCTAAACAAGACTCAAGTCCTGATATTGCGGCACAACAGTTTTATTACAGCCCCAACGGGATTTGCACTAAACAAACTTCAGTGTTCAAAGTTTCGCACCATAGTTGTTAAACTAAATTTTGAATTTACACTCACTTCAAACTATAATTTAATGAAAACTTCCTGAAATCATAAAATCATTTGATGGTTCCAGAAATGCATTCTTACTTTACAAACACATCTCTGTATATACGGCCAAACTTTAAACTAGGAACGAGGAAGAATCGCCTGTATATGTTTTGATATTAAAATAAAGTGATTAATTTTACGTTCGATGTGACAATTTATATAAACTGACTTTGGGTAATCTCATCTTTGAGCTACAATCGCACATCTTTGAGTGGAGTTACTAGCTAACGTAAATTAAAAATGGTGGTGTTTGAGTTGTTTATTTAAATCGTTGGTTTTAAATCAAATACAATAATTAATTATTTTGCAAAAAACTATTATGAAATCATCACGTCGATTACAAAGTAACACAATTGCTATCTTCAAAATTGCACCAAAGTGCATTAAAACTGATCAAATTTTTTAAAGAAATCACGTCTTAAATACTTAGTTTCCATCTAGTTCAGAAAAAGGGAAATATTACACTTTTATTAATATTTTGTTTGGAAAATGCAACTTTTTAAAGTTTGTTTCAAAGAATTTAAATGCCCCTCTATTTTAATGAATGAAGAAAATCTATTAATAATTATTTCACTAGTTGAGTTTTTATAGCATTAAGTACCAATTTCATTTTTTTTTTTTTTTATCATTTACGGTTAATCATTTCTTTGATACAATTGGCTTTTAGGTGAAAAGTTAAAGTCCATACTAAAATCCTTACGTCAAGCAGTCTTGTAGTCTACTGTCTTACTACGTAAGTACACAAACATTTTTAGCAAACTTTTGACGAAAAACGTGTTTTGCAAACTTTTTGTTGTTCGAGAGTTCAGTTCATGTCAAACGGTGTAGCTGGCTGGAATGAGTGTCGAAAACCGTCGTCGGCTTGCTTGTATTGCTGAGCTGTACGTGTTGAACGTACGTCCCGGACGTTAGAGAAGGTTATTGGCAAAGACAGCTGTTACAACGTAGATATGAATACAGTGGCGATGATTTCAGAAGTGACTTGACAGCAGGTTGTAAGTTTACGAACTCCACAAGAATGTCCAACGCGGACTTTGAACACCTAGTAACTTTGACAGGACCAGTAATTGCCAAAAAATATACGAGGTTTCGTAAAGCTATCAAAGTTCAAAATCGGCTTTCTATAATACTTCGGTTCTTAGCTACAGGTGATTGCTATCATTCTCTAATGACTTTGTTTAAAGTTTCTAAGCAATGCATAAGCAAAATAGTACCATACCGGAAGTGTGTTCTGGAATTATGTACCGTTGCAATTGTTGTGAAATTATCCCTCTTGCAGAGTTGGATTCACCTGTTGAATCATCAACGAACCTGTAGCCTTCTGGTTGACTCTCAGATAAATTAAAATTTTAAAATGTAGGCCTTGGTGTAGTTTTGTCAGCTAAAAATTGTAAATATTGCATTCACCACCAAGATTTTTTTCCAGAAGAAGTCACTAGTACCTTTTTTCTCGTCGATACTGAACTAAAAGACTATCAATTCTTTTCATAACCTCCTCAACGTTATTTACCCCAAATTCTTCCATTATGCTATCCAATGCACCTTTCTTTTTGTTCTTGTTTTTGTAGTAATTGTCATTGACATTCCACAGCACATGTTTTAATTCAAGCAACTGACACAAAAACACAAGGTTATCACGTATCCAAAACTCCTTACTCATCACTATTACTAGTTATATCTTAACAAATAGAACACGTATTCTACTCACAGTTGATAAAAAAAAAAGTTCCAAGTCAACACCGAACATTTCAGACAAACAAAAATGGTGGAGCCTCCCCCCATCTACTACATGTTTTTGTTCGCCGGTAGCGTCCTCACTCCCAATACTACAAACATTTGTCCGCAAACTAAAAAATGTTTGCGATAATTGTTTGTTGACAAATGTTTGCCCGTTGTTTGTCAAGTTTGGACGGGCCTTGAGCAGTCGCAAGGCATTATGGAAATTATGAAAAGTTAAGTATTTAATAACAGTTTTAAAACATTTGCTTTTCTTAGTTTTGGAGGGGTATATGAGTCTGATAGTTTTGGACAGTGCATAATAAAATGCATTCTTACTAAAGTAGTTAGTAAAATTTGTTTTATAACTTAGAAACATAAAATTATAACTCTGCAGATAAACGACACAATTTTCCAATTTGATTAGGTTTTATTTGGGGTAGGTACAAGGACAAGGGGAGTCTTGTGCACGTCTACCTAAGGTTCTCTTAAATAGTAGCCTACTCTCTTCTTTGCCGGTGGTATTAGAAATGGTCAAACACCTGTACCTATTGTGAAGTAACAGATTTTCTTAACCTCTACGGTTTTTGAACCCCAAAGATCGGTGCTCTAACATCTCATTATAAAAAAAAACGTGTTTACAGACTCTGAGGTTTGTCCGTAGAGTCGACATTTTGGGTTTCATTGAAAGATACTCAGAATTGATATATAACTCCTGAAGAAGCCATGTCGAGTAAAGAGCGCGATTTTTCAATTTACTATCTACCTGTATTTGTACTATTTATTACCGACCATGCGATTACATTCTTTTTACTAACAACAATATTTATCCCGACCATTGTAATTTTTGTCCAATCAAAAATAGTTACTATTATTAATTTTAACTTCTACAGATCTTAATAAGTTGGCTTAGAAATTGAGTTTAACCTCAACATCATTAAAGTTGTCGATGATGTTTAATAAATTACCAAGTAATTTTGCCATTTTCTTAATTCTGTCATACTTTCCTTTTTTTGTGTTTTAGGAAGGTTTTTAGCCAAACAAATGCATGACATTTACTACTTAGTCTGTTACAATGTGGAACAGTCTGTGGGCTTAGGAGATTATAAAATATTATGTTGTAGACCTAAAATAGTGTTTAAATACTGTAAATGATATAAATAGATGTTTGCAACTATGACTGTTGCTTCTTATTTGCTTACAAAGCAACGTTGTATAGCCACTTCCAAGAATAACTTGAAGTTTACACTTTTATATTCTTTTTATTAAACTTTTATTGTCGTTGGAGAAACTTGGTCTCGTTTCTTTTTTCGAATGCTGTTTGCTAAAGTAAATATAAATACTGAAAACAGCTGAAGTTATAAATAAACCGTTTTAACTGTATTAACTACGTCCTTATGTGAACCTATATTTAAAAAGGCTAATGATCTATATTACACGATTTTACCAAACAAAAAGAATTATCTCATTCAAAAAAAGCTTTTACTATTTGGTTATTTATCAAAAGCAGGCTGAGTAGGTGGTAACATTTGGTGCATTTTGTTAATTGCATTTGATAAAAAGTTCAATATATACCAAAATATAATTAGAAATAACAATAAGGAATTCTACAACTGAGTATTATGGTAACAATAAACCTTTTATGCCACAGTTTTCGCTAATATTATACTAACCAGCAGATTCTAATGTTCAGTAAATAATTTATTCAATATAAATTTCAGTATTCAGTAAATAAATTTTACAAAATTTACAAAATTGTATAATACAACTTCCCCGGCCTGAAAACACAAAAAAGTCATAACTTTATTATTTAAGTACAATAATTTCAATATTAATCCAGTAGAAATACAATCCGAAGTCAAAAATCAATAAATTATTAATAATTAGAATAGAAAAAAAAGTACTCTATTTTCACATGATTTTAATCCACACATACTGCAATATAAATACAAAATACATACATAATCAATTATAGGAAATAGAAAAAATGTTATTTACATAGCACTGTACACCATGGTCATTTGAACGTCAGCTGGATTGGCAAAGTCACTTATTATTAGGACTTACACTGGTCCACTTATATTTACTTATTTTACTTATTAAATCCATACATCCATCAAAGCACACATACATATATAATCAGACACTCGCACTCGCACTAAAAAAATACAATATACATTAGAACAGAAAGTAATTTATTATTAGAAGTTGAACCATGGTCCACTTATATTTACATCCATCCAACCATCAAAAAATAAGTACATTAATATAATCAGGCACTCGCGCTCGCACACAAAATATTCAATATACATTAGAATTAATTAATACATTTAGTACCAGTTATATATTTCAAATTACTTACATATTTAAATAGATTTACAGTAATCCTTTTTTTCCAAAAAATCTAGATATCAAAATTACGTAACACCCCCTCCCCCCCTAACCGCCTTTTTATTTTCAATTTCAATTAAAAATTAAATTCATTTATTAATTGCCATCTAAAGTTCCATGCAATCTTCATAAATTTACCTAACCTCCACTAATCTCTCCCGTTCATTCTTCCCGATTTAAACTGCTTTTGAAAAAGCACATATTTCTTATATCGGCTAGGATAGGAAAGCGAGCAATAAAATGGTAAACTGTTACGTTTTCATTTAAGTTGCTTAAGGAGCATAACCAAATTTTGTCGTTACGCCACGGTTTATAGTTCAAATCAACAAGTTCTGCCCTTGCTTTGATGATCCGACGTATTGTTTGGATACAGTATTGAACAAATAAATAATGTCTACTGCCGAGTTGAAGGTCAAGGTCCCGGTACTGTTTGTGATATGTCGCATATTTTGCCCTCTGTAAACATTCTCCCTTCCAAGTAACTTTGACCGCTTCAATAACGCTAAGTATCTTTTCGCGTAACCTATCAATATTGTTCATATCCACATCAATCCCGTATTTATATCCTAACAATTTCCACTCCTGGCACCAGTAAATACCCCTTTCTTAATTTTTTAGCAAGAATGTTTGGCAATCTATTCAATAAATTAATAATTAAATAATAGATTTTCAATACTTTTTAGATTGTAAACACTTTCATCCAAGAGAAAACTTAGGAGAAGTTGTCACTGCTTCAATAAATGAACTTTTCTTTTAACAACTCATTTCTTCAGGGTTGGGATCAGTCGTTGGGATCAGAGTGAAGGTATAATCATTCACAAACTTAAAGTATACTTGAAAAGGTTTAATATTAAATTATTTGTTGTTGCTAATCATCAGTTATAAATATAAATGTTTGTCCCTATTCCTTATAGTATTTACGCAAACCCTAACCTAGAAATTTTAAACATAACCTAAAAATGTAAAATGTTCCATCCAGGTTCATTTTTGTGAAAGTATTTTTTTAAGGTTGATAGTCGTAAACATTTGTTAAGCGTTTTAATCTAGGTTTATTGTTAACCCCTAATTCTTCGTTTGTTTGCGATTTTAAAATGTGTTCTATATTATAATTGTATGTTATTTAAATGGGAAAATGAAGGCGACACATTTTGACACCTTTGACAACATTGTTAGGATTAATTGGTTGGGTGTGAGAACTGCAAAAGGATCAGTAGAAACATTGCACATGGTACAAACAAAATAAACGGTACCATTAACTGGCACATACTTTCTCACAAACATATTTAAATTATTAAACAGATTCACTGTGACTTCATATTGTAGGATGCTTAGGAGAGATGATTTATTAAAGTAGGAAATTAACTAATAAATATTATTATTATTATCTAGAAAGAAAACTATTCGATCGATTTTGAACAAATTTGAACCAAACACGTCAATTAGGCCTGTATAAATGCACGAAAAAAGATTTTGAAATTTTTTGAAAAACAACTCCCTTTATGGCCAAAAACCCCAAAAACAGTTATTATTATTATTATTATTAGCTAAACGAGAATTTTTAGAAAGATGCGGTTTTTTGCATATGGTGGGTACATTATAAGCTACAAATAAGACAAATTTTATCAAAATCGTTAGAGCCGTTTTTTTTTAACTGATTTTTTTGTGGGTTTTTTGCCAAAAAGGGTATTGTTTTTTAAAAAATTTCAAAACCGTTTTTTATGCAACTGTACCTACTTGACATGTCTGGTGCAAATTTGTTTGAAATTGATCGAATAGTTTTCGCTCTAGCTTTGTATACATACAGACAAACAGACATACAGACAGACATTTTGTAAAACACACTTTTTTGGACTCAGGGGGTCCCAAAACGGATATTTCCACAAAAATCTCAACATTGATTTTTTTTTTGCGATCACTATACTTTCTCTATACTATAGTATAGTGAGAAAGTAATATATTGAAAACAGGGACTATGAGGATACATACCGACTCACCTAAAAACAAAAGTCGCAAGCTATTTGTTTGTCATTCGTGTTTCGTGTTATTTTCCAAAATAATTAGTGATTTACTGAAAAATCTTGTCTTGGAAGGAAAAATAACGAGATCTATTACTAATGCATCAACTTATTATAAGTCTTATGTCATATTGAAAAAGCTACTTCAAATCATTTGATTGCCACCATTACTATTCACTACCTACAGTATAGTAGGAGCGATAAGCAATTTCATTACTAGTCAGTCTATACACTTGTTTAAAGAGATCCATATCTTAAAGGAAGCTCTACATGCATTGAGAACTCCTCTAACCCGAGGGAGTTTATTTAGAATAAGGCAAATAGACAAGATTCCCCAAAGACATTGTATCGTCTTGGTTTACAAAGGAAAATATCAGTTTACGTAAAGATAATAAAACAGCTGTTTTGGTCCAACAATATCCTGTAAGTATTCTTATCGACTTTGCAGTCGACTTTCTGTAGAAATATATTTTAAATTTTTTCACAAAACTTATAAAACTACATTTCAAATAATAAATCAATAATATTAAAATTTGTTGCTTCTTAAAATTTTTGGTTGAAATTTGTTTATTATTTTTATGAAATTGTCCTTACCGTAAAATCCTGTTTTACGAGGATTTTCATGTTGTAACATACTTTCATTAATACCCATGGCTAATTTCCAAATGTAGGCAATTCTACGCCATTTTGTATGTTTATTTTATAACTTTATGCAGGGAATATAAAATATTTAAGTTTTTGGAACGTACTTTGCGTTTGGAGTTACCAAATAGAAAATGTAATGCGTAACAAATAAACGGTATCAGTTAACTGACACAAACTTTCTCCCAACTTACTGTAGTCAAAATAATATTGTTTTTAATCATTTTATTTACTACTTTTTAGAACAAAACAAAAAAATAATATTCTACCTACGTCAATCGTATAAAAAAATTATTGTCCCAGGCGGGATTCGATCGCGCGACCTTTGAATTACTGGCCGTGCTCGCTACCGTGGTGCTACCCCGTGCGGCCGCTGCCGCGATGCTAGATTGACAACACAAACTTGTTTATTTTTAAACATTTCCCCATAATTATAAAACGCCGAAGTTTTGATAAAAGCGGGTGGTGTCATTTTGTTTGGCATCTTAAGCACTATAAATACTGAAAATTTGATCAAAATCGTTAGAGCCGTTTTTGAGAAATTTGCATTTTTGTAGTTTTTTATGGGTTTTTAGGTTTAAATTACCCTTAAAAATTAAAAATTCCAAAAAATGAAAAAAACGCCTGGAGATATTAGGGTTTAGTACCTACATACCAAATTTCATGAAAATCGGACCAATAGTGTCCTCTCTGGTCGTGTATACATACTGACAGACTGACAGACAGACACCACTCTAAAAACACTTTTTTGGGTTCAGGGAGCACCAAAACAAAAAATTCCACTAAAAATATTTTTGGGTTCAGGGAGCACCAACACAGATAATTGCACTAAACCATGTTTTGGGGTTCTGGGAGCACCAAAATAGATAATTCAACTGAAAATTCAAATTCGAACATTTTTACGAAAACAATACTTTCTCCATATACTACGTATAGGGTGGAGAAAGTAAAAAAGTGTTATTAATTGGTTGCTACGGCAATTACAAATATAAAATACGAGTAACGAAAAAGCATTATTAAATTGGTTGCTATGGCAATGAATGTAAATACATTCAAGAAACATGTGTTTTGGTTCATCAATTTAAATTAAGAGACGATCGGTTCTGTCCGGCGTAGTTCAGATAGGCTGTTATTGTCAAGCGCTGAAATTTTAGGTTAGGCCTGGAAAGTAATTTTAAGTCTATGTCCAACCTAAAATTATTGTGTGTGTAGGCCTATTTAATTTATTTTTCCTGCTAAACGGCGACATACATACAATAATTTCAGGTTAGGCCTAGAAAGTAATTTTAAGTCTAGGCCTAACCTAAAATTATTGTTTGTGGGGTGCCGTTAAGTTAGATAAAATAAGTTAAACATACACACAATAATTTTAGGTTATTCCTAGACTGATGAACGAACATTTTATGTTTATTGAATGTATTTAAAATGAATGGACATTTAACTGTGTTTACCATCCTAGCTTTGTTGTTATCATTAATTCTACACCTTTATTATAATAATATTAAACGTAAAGAAACAGTAAATATTTGTATAAAAAACAAACTAATAATAAACGGCAATTTAACTATTAAAATTATGTGTGTTTGTTGCCGTTAAGGCTGGTAAAAGAATTGAAAAAATGGCGTGATGAACTTCGCTCCTGACGTGGGTCACACGACCGCATACATTTACTTCTTTAATGTTATATTATAACCAATAGTTTTGATTAATTATTTTATAATGATTATTAAGGTAAATTATTAAATTAGCCGTGGCAAGTAATCGCTAACTCGACAGGTGGTATTTGTCTATTAGCTATTAGTTTTTTGCTATAATTAATTTTGTTTATATAAATGTTGTTTGATTGTTTCTAATTAATAGTAAAGCATACTTAGTGATTCATGCACTATAATATAGCCTTCCCATCTTAACTGATAAATATAATCTTAGTTGGTACTTCAATTAGAAAATGGTAAAATAATTTTAAAAATCAAAACTACTTTTTACTCTAAATTAAATCATTTGAAGATTCCTTAAACTACAAAGTCCAACAACTAATGAAAAAAGTGTGAATTGGTTATAGGTAAAATAATGAAATCTACTTCTCAAGGTCTAATCAATCTTTTAATTTATTTCGTTTTGTTTGATTAATTATAAATTATTAGTTTCCAAGTGCCTCATATGGGGTTGAATATTTGTTACCAATAAATAATAATTATGGATTTGACCTTGCTTAAAACCTCGTAAACTTTCTTAAGGATCCCAGAATTACTCACAGAGTGACAGTTTCACCCCTGAATTATGTTTCTGCATCTAATGTCGTGTTATTAACGACAGATTGTGCTGTAAGTATTTCTTCACCTCCCTTCGAGCAAGAAATGTTTTGGCAAAACAAGCCTCCACCACTCGCATAAATCTCAGGCAATAATACAAACCCTTCGTCTGGTTTTATTGCTACACACTCCGCGCTTACATTGTATACAAAGTAAAATTAGGGTAGGGGTGAAATCATCTCTTGTGCAAAACGTCTATCGAAGACAGATTATTTAATAACATTTCTTACGTTCTACGTAGCCTACTTACACACACATAACAAGCACAAGGCGAGAGTTGAATTCACAAGTAAACTTGACCTTCGCCTAAAGACAGAGCTCCACTTTTCAAGCCTCAGAAAGAAATTTATGTTTTATAAACAAATGAGACTTCTGTTGACATAAATAAGGTCCTGATTCATAAATAATAAGATACGCTCATAAGCAAAAGGTTATGCAGCATCTATTCAAGAATAAGGTTACTCTTCACTAACTACAAATAACACTTTCAAGCTTCTGCAACACGTGCTTGCAGCATTTTTTGAGGTTTAGCATCCTATGGCTGTTGTCAGCTGCTATAGCTTTACTAGATTAAAAACACGATTTTAATTGAATCTATTTACTTGTATGTTTTTTGTATCTGAAGCCTATTGCTTACTGGCATTGTGGACTGATAACTCTTGCAACTTTTTATGAAAACTTCTACTTTTATTTGCAGTTAATTTTAAAATACTACCAAATTACTCGAAATAAATATTAGTTAACTTTTATGATTTTAAAGGATAATTAATTATAGGTGATGAAATCTACGCCAAAGTCATGGTTGTTGTTTAACAATATAACAATCTGCAACTCTTTCTGTATATTATATATTTATCTATATATTTAATTCCGTAAGCCCAAATTTGAAAATGAAATTCAGAGCGAACGGTAGGTCGTAGGAAGCTGGGAGAGGTCTCATTTTAGAGGTCTGGGCATGAAGTTTTGGGGAAAAATATTCATTTTTCTTAATTGTGTCCTAAAAGTTTGTTACGGAATAAAATAAGTCCCATTTAAATAGCATGGGCATATACAGGTGTAAATCAGGTGTAACATTTAAAGAAGAAATAAATATTCGTTTAACTTAATAATATAATATAACAGCTGATTTCACCCATCATCTGTAATACGCAAACAAAACCTAACGCAAATTATACTTTGGGGTTATGTTTACAACTTCAATCAATATAAGTATTGCGAAGATAATTTTTTTCTAAATATGAGTTAAAGAACTAATGTAGCCTATAATACGTTATAAGATTTGTATTGAGGTTATAAACTGTTATATAAATACTTTATTTTATTATAAATTTAATATATTTATGTATCCAAGTTTATAGAAGTTTATGTACACATTCGTTTAACTTCGGAAACATTCGTACATCTTAGTATAACATACAAACATATTATTATTCCATTAATAATTTCTTCATTATCAACTCCTATAAAAGCGAGTGTACGTGGAGTAACATTTAAAGAAGAAATGAATATTCGTTTAACTTAATAATATAACAGCTGATTTCACCTCATCTGTAATACGCAAACAAAACCTAGCGTAGATTATACTTTGGGTTTATGTTTACAACTTCGATCAATAATATAGCCTAGGCCTATAATATTAATAACTTCTAAATCATTTGATCTATCAATATGAAATAAAAGGCAATTAAAAGATAATATTTTTATCTTTCTTTAAATATATATAATAATATACATAAACACAAAATCTTAACAAATATTCCTACACATTTATAGTCTTTATAATTGTACACATTTACCGAGTTAAAAATCCCCGTCTGCATAGTTAGGTAGGCCTAGATAAAGTAGGTTGTTTAAATACAGTAATATCTATATATTTTGTATAAATGATGTATTTCTGATGTGTATATAATTAATTCGCCTGTATTTTTTCACCGGGATTCACTAGATTTATTTTTATATATAGCCTACATAAGTTTCTCAATTATGCACTAAAAAGTTGTTACGGAATACAATATTTCCATTTAAATAGCAAGGGAATCTAGATTTAAATCTGTTTATATCTCTTATTGTCAAAACAGCTGATTTTATATAAATTGGAAAAATCATAACCACACCTGAATGTGCATTTTTGTGATATATTTAGTTTTGTTTTTAAATGGTCGTGAAGTTAATAAACAAAGTGAAAATTAGAATCAAAAATTTTGAACAAAAATTTTACACTTTTAAACTTTAGGTAATAAATTAGTAAATGTACGTGTAAGTGTAAGTGTGTTGTTAATTGCTTTCACAGTAATGAATAACATCGGAAGGCCACCACTCAGAGGTAGGTAACACTCTTGGTAATATTATCTCTGGTAGGTAACCACGCAGAGGTATTGTTCCTCGAAATGAGAACAACAGGCGCCAGATTCGGCGTGATATTAATGCAAGAAGAAGAAATGAGCAGCCGGATGATCAGGAAGATATGCCTATGTATAGATTACCACTAACTTTTAAATGAGGTAGCAATGCACAACCTACATGCCACTTGGCCCTAACAATTTACTTAATAAAATTACTACAATATATAGGGGCAATTGCCCCTACAAGCCACTAGTATAATATAATTTAAAAACTTACGTCTCTGCTTGTCCGTTTATATTGGTTTTCTTACACAACGGCCGTTTCGGCTTTTTATTCAGCCATGGTCACGTGAGTAGTATATCCGTAGAATTGTACTTCGACTTACTTTTCTACACATCTAACACATCTAAATATCACATTTAACAAGTTCAACATATTTAAAATTGTAAATGTATATAAAAAAAATAAAAAAGGAAAATCAATATAAACGGAAAGCAGAGACGTAAGGAGTTTAAATTATATTATAATTTAAAGCTCTCCAGTAAGGTGAAGAATATATAAAACTAGCTGACCCGTACGGCATTGCAAGTGGTTGTTGGTATTTTCAGTCTTTTTAACGTAATTGTATTCTTTTTAAGTGTTCAGTCAGTGAGTGGTAATTGGCTTATATATATATATATATATATATATATATAGATCTTAAATAATAAAAGCACTATTGTCATAATAATAAAATATTTGAAATTATGACTTTAGTAACTTTGATCCCCAAACCCCTCCTAAAATTTCAAAATTTTTCATACCCTTTCTTAGTGAGCACCTATGGCCCTAGAGGAAGCTACATACCAAATTTCATTCCAATCCGTTCGGTAGTTTTGAATAAATCGTTATTTAATAACTTTGATCCCCCCAAACTCCCCTAAAATTTAGAATTTTTAAACCCTTTCTTAGCGAGCGCCTATGGCCCTAGAGGAAGCTACATACCAAATTGCATTCCAATCTGTTCGGTAATTTTGGAGAAATCGTGATTTAGTAATGTTTACCCCCCAAACCCCCCTAAAATTTCCAATTTTTTAAAACCCTTTTTTAGTGAACACTTATGGCCCTAGAGGAAGCTACATACCAAATTTCATTTCAATCCGTTCGGTAGTTTTTGAGAAATCGTGATGAGTGAGTCAGTGAGTGAGTGAGCGCTTTTATATATATATAGATTAATATTTGTTTATTATAATTGCATATTTCTTTAATTATTATGGCTATTGTTTACTATGGTAGTGAATTTATCTTAAATGTGCTCAATCAAACTGCAGATAAGCATTAGTACATGAAAATAATGTATTATTCATATCATTTTAATAGTTTTGTTATATTCAAATTATATTATTTAACAATATTATATATTAAATGTATATTATATTTACATTGTATATGTGACTTCCTCAAAAATTAGTCAATGAACTCCATTAAATCGTCAAAAAAAATACAACTATGTATACAAATTACTTTCCAGGACTTTTCTGGTGAGGTAGTCTTTAATTCAAAGATTCATAAAACGTAGACAATTGAAACTTATACGTACTTTATCTAGTCTTCAAATACTGTGTGAGGTATTTTTGTTAAGAAGTTGCTTGCAGTTTCTTAAAGAATCGTCCACACTTGCAGACTGTGTATGCAGACAATCGGCCGACTGTCTGCCGACACAGTTTGTGATTCGAGTCTCCGTCTTGTTTTGCGTCCCCACTAGAAAGCCAGTGTTTGACGACATGGTGATTGAAGAGGACGTGGATTTAGCTTGTGTGTGCTTTATCTTTCTAAATCATGTGGCTGATTTACCAAGGAAGAGGCGATGGTGGACCCGCAAAGAAGGTTCCTATTATGGCCACAATTTGTTATCTGACCTCCGATTAGAAGATGGTGCAGGTTTTCGGAACTTCACGAGGATGACACCTACAGATTTTGAAATTCTGTTAGGATTCGTTTTGCCAAAGATATCAAAGAAATGTACGCGATACAGAGATTCGATTTCAGCAACCATCCGGCTTGCTGTAACGTTGAGATAACTAGCAAGTGGTGATTCATTTACCAGTTTACAATACACCTTCAAAATATCCAAACAGATAACTTAACGTATAATTTCAGAAGTTTGTGAAGCCATCATCAGCGCACTTTGCTGTTTTGTAAAGGTAAGTTGAGTGAAGTAAATAGTATGCAATATATTTATTCAGTCATATTTTCTTATTAATTATGTTTGCCTTTTTATCCAAGTAGAACGTTTTTCATACAAGTTATAGCAATCCTATACCATACATTATTTAGAACGGCATGTGAATAATGATATTACAAGAAACTTTTATAAAAATATTAGTTTTCACTCTGTACGGTCATGGGCTATTTTCCAAAACTGCTGAAATTTATGTAAATTATGATTTATCTTGAAGCATATAAAATATTTTAGCTGATGATTTAGCCAGCCCTAAAAATTACTAACATCTCTCTTTATGTATAAACAAACACAATATTTTGTTAGTTATATATGTCCAAACAATAGTTTTTCGCTAAAAATTAAATATTGATATATGTACTGTAATATGAAAAAGATCACTTTAGAGACTAATATTGAAATATACTATTCTTAATTTCAAATAAAAAGTAAAGGGGTAAAAATACGTATTACTTGCTCTCACAATTTTATTAATGTAATAAGAATAACAAAATTGTCATGTTATGTTCTTTGCAAAAGTATAAGATGTACCAAATATAACTTTACAGTATAAGTATTTTGATAATTGGCCTACAGTCTGCGTGTTTCCCGTTCGTTTGGGAAACAGAAAACATTGTATTTTGTCTCCAGAAACACACACAGACTGTCGACCATTATACCAGTAACAGTAAAGTAAAGAGGATAATGAGTTATTACAATAAAGCTTGTTTGTGGGAATTATACATCAGTTGGGTTTATCCGTATTATTTTTAAATAAGATTTATTTAGTTCAGAAAAGGAACACTCAATATAATCATGTAATCAAATAAACAAATAACTACAATAATTCTGGAAAATAAGAGTAGTATAAATATAAAACTAATATTATATGAATAGTAAGAATAAAGTAGAGAAGGCCCATTATGTTGCTTGACACCTCCCAAATTCAAATCCAATTCTGAAAACAACTTTTTAATTATGTAATACAATTATTAGGCTCAACCTCCTACTCGCTTCGCTCGCCAACTTCCGCTTCGAAACAAGGTGAAGTCTGTATGTATTATATTTAACATAGGTTTCTAAATTTTTCGGCATTAGGATTTTTGGCAAACTGGTTGAATAATCTCCAGCACGTCTGTACGTTGTACTATTTTGGAACGCTCAAACATAGCCTCCTCGTCATCTTAGATGTAAATCTGGCCGAGACTGGCTCATCAGCAAGTGTTCTAAAGTGGCTATTGCTCTTATTTGAATTCTTCAAAAAATCTCGTAGAATAAGACAATTTTCCTTTCAAACCCACATTTTGTGCTGGAGCCAAACAAACTGATTATTTTTTTCTCTGATATTTTGACAAAATTACGATTCTTTTCTTCTGTCCCTAGTAAAAGTTGTTTTATTTCTTCTGGATCAGGATCACTTTTCGGCAACACAATGTTTCTTTGATGACAGTAACTTTATATAAATAAAATTATGTTACCTTTTTTCGGTCGTCAAACTAAAACACAGCAACCGTGTTTAGATCTTGATGCTTCGGGGAAAACGTCAAGGCACTTCAGAAAGAGCATTTTATTTTCAGTTCACCAGAATCTTCATACTCAATTTCTTGAGTAAATGTATAAAGAAAGATCTAATATAAATTTCTGTGTTTTTTTTTTTTTTTTTAATAATATTGCTTATGTTTTTAACTTTTCTTTTTTTATGTTTGTAAATTGTGTTCTGTATTATTTACCATCTTTTTTTCCTTTTTTTTTATACATTATGACGTTTTTGATGTCGATTTTTTCACGCATTTTCTCCGAAAAAACTCATCTTAGTAGTTCCATTGTTGATAAATATTAGTATTAACCCAATAAACAGATAGTTAGTACAGATTTATGTATTTTATACTAAACACAATTAACAAACAGAAAACTAATTATGTATTATGGGAGTGCGGTGACTCTAGGAGGCGATACATGGACAGAGGCACTGCATACATCTCGGTATCGTGTCTTAGCGTATTGTTCAACATTCTGTATTTACTGAAACTCGTAAAATCTGCATCAAGTGCGGTTGTGAAGGTATTGCATACTCTTATCCACAACTGGTGATATAATGGTCGGGGTATGATGGTGGGGGTAAAAGTGGGGGTAATATGCACAGTAGGGCCAGGGATTTTGCTAGAAGTAAAGAATGTTTTATAGAGAGAAATGAATCTACGTATTTTAAATTTGTATTCTTTCACAAACATCGGAAAATAAACACTAAGAAAATGATTTTAAAAGTCACTAATTATTTTATAAATTTAACTTTTGACTGAAATTACTATAAAACTATACACTACACATACATTTTTAATGATTAAGAAAACTGTAGGTTTTTTTTCATAAACCCAAATGTTGCACTGAATAATATTGAAGTACTAAAAACCAGAAAAAAGCATTTTCTTTCGCTGAATTTTCTTTTACCCAGAAATCAAATTTTTAGAAGTGAAGTCACTAATATAATATTAACTACTATGGGAGACACATGCGAGCTTCCAATCTCCTTTAACCATAATTTTAAAACCCAGCTTTAATCACAACTCTAAATCTAAGGTGGTAAATAATGCTAAATGCTTAAATCAAATTTTAAGTTTATGCAATACTGTAGTTATAATAAAGGTTTAAGATAATCAGCATCATCAGACGTACTCCTAAACAAAACCCTAATATAAAATTATAAATACAAATTATAATATGTAAAAAATCAACTGTTAATGGATAAAGCCTACATGGAAATTTAAAGAAGGAAAATTTTAATATTTATTGCACCAACTTTTGACCAAACACATAAGCATAATAATATATATGGTATAATGAAGAAGCAGTGAGTGCACAGTTTTAACGTAATTTTATTTACCAGTTCAAATTATTATATTTGTAGATGTACAAAAATATCAGACTAAATTCCCACTTAAGTTTGCTTAATACTTAGAATCAAATTTTCAATTAGGTCTAAACCAAGTCTTATTTCATTTAATGTTCTTTAGAACAAAACCAAACCTTATGTTCTGAGTTAAAGAAAGAAATTAAGCTGTATTTTCTATAAAAACATTACGAGATTTTATCATTTTTATTTCATTGTTTTGTTCCCTCTTCTATTCTTATTTTGTTGATATTGGGTAAAATACTAGTTAATCCCAGAAGACATAACCATTAATCTATGGAGCATAAACCCCTTCATTTACAGAACTAGTTAATATTTGTGGTATTTGCATTCAAAACTTTATTAGAAATACTAGAAATAAAACGGCTTAACATGCTGGGTATTTAGTTTGTATAAAATAGTAGTTGGTAAGTGGATTATTCTCAGAGTATATGCACGTGGTAAACTCTCACGGATTTAATATCACTCCTCTAGTAATACTGCTATACTGTACATGTAGGCTATTAGTGTAACTGAGATTGATATTGATGATTTCGTTCTATCTTTATTAAATGTTATATTTACATATATTGTTCAGTTAACTAAAAACATTCTATTAGTTCAACGTGTCTTTAAATGTTGTATTGATTGTATTATTTATAATCGTGATTCTATCAAAACAAAAACTAATGAGATTAATTTCGAGATCTCTACAATACATTTAAGTGAAAATGATTGCCTAGCTCTCTATTTCAGGAGCTAATATAATTTAAATACAAAGCACATGATGCACCATATTAATAGCCTAAAGTTTATTACAAACCGTTTAAAACTAAAATTGATCTTATAACATGAAAATATTACATTTAGGCTAAGCGCATATTGAAACGCGTTTGACACGCATCGTGCGACGTGGCACTGCGAGACTTTTTGTAACTTATGTAAATGAATGGATTATAGTCCAGTCAAATGGTGTTTTTTTCCGGGAAAAATATATAGAAGTTTTTTTCTCACTCGTTCTATATGTTTTTTGGGGTGCTGAATCCGAATTTCATCTTTGCTACTTCCCACGGATATGGCTTCACAACAAAAATCGCAAAAAAAACCTCAAAATTTTCTACTTTTTAAAAGTTTTTTATCAAAACGTCATAAAACTTTGCACTTTTCGAGGTAGACTGTTCTATACAAAATTAGAGTATATTAAATTTCCTACAAAAAGCACCCCTCAAATGTACGGTTTTGGTTGAACGGTTTAGCAGTTAGAGTTAGTTTTGTTGTTTTGTTGCACTTTTTTGTTAGTTTTCGCTTGTAACTTAAAAAATATGCTTGTAATTACAAAACTGCTTACAAACAACATTAAATTTACTACAAATTGCACACCTTAATCACTTATTTTGGAAAAATCGTGTAGCCGCTAGAGCGCGTTGAACTTTTATGTCATATTACGCGAAACCTCTAAGTCAAGATTCCTTCACCCAAAACTCTAGAGACCTACATTATTACCTACTTACTTATTAACAACTATTTATTTTGGCTTTATGAAATAACATGAAACATGCAACAATTTTAAATTAAATATTTGGCTTTCGGCATTAACCAAGAAAAAAATATGTCCTCATAAGTCATAAACTGACAAGTGAAAATGTTTAAAGTAGGTTATGTACAAAGAAAAAACCTAATTGTATCATTCTATGCACGTCTGTGAATTGGTTTCATTTATGCGTGAATGCGTTTTAGAAGTTATTTATCATCACCAGAATCTTTGCTCATAGAGGTTGTTTCCTTATCTACGCAAATCAGGAGCTAGGTCTCATTATCAGAATCTTCGCCTAAAAGAGACATTTTCCTTATTCTTTAGTAGTTAAGTCTCATCATCAGAATATACGCTCCAAAGTAGTCGTTTTCTTAATTACGCTTTTAAGTACTAATATCAAATCATAAGAATCTTCCTGTAAATGAGGTCGTTTCTTTATCTGCACGTTACAGAAATTACTTCTCATCATCAGCCTTTTTGTTCAAAAAAGGTCCCTTTCCCGTTTTTCAGATGTGATGTCTCATCATCACAATCATCACTCAAAAGAGATCGTTTCTTTATCTACACAATCTAGTTTTATTGTGTATAGAAAACTAAAACATTTTTTCCGAGACATTCGCGTAAGGTTTGTGGAACTGGGTTCTTTGTCTTCTTTCAATTCATGTAAAATTGCATTTTTTCGTTTCTGTATATAATTTATTATCCACACTGAACGACTTTTCCTCTTTCCACTACTTATAAGAAGATAAGCCCCGCTTATACCTAATAGTAAAGTAGCGTCTTCTTCTATGTCATCTCTTCACTTAAAATTGAACGTCTAGTGTGGAAAAAGAAAGATTCAACAAACCCATGCAGTGATGAAAGTTAAAAAACATGTTGAATAGAAAATTGAAAATGAAAAATTAAATTGAACGCCTACTATGAATTGTCGGAGGCGTTTATTCCAAATTATATACATAGGACTACTAGTGGACCCAGCAATGCTTTGAAATTGCTTGATTTAATTTAAAGAATAGTAATAGTATTCCATTTCCATTACATTGAATTAAGTAATCAAATTGCAAAATGATTTTTATGCCACTTAAGAATATACTACACAAATTTAGATTTATAGTGTGTAAACCTTTATAGATATTACAGTAAACCTTTTGTTTGCTTTTACCTAATCTAAATAAACGGTACCAGAAACTGGCACATACTTTCCCAGAAACATATTTAAATTATTAAACAGATTCACTGTGACTTCACAATTGTAGGTGGGTTAGGAGAGGTGATATTAAAGTAGGAGATTAACTAATAAATATTATTATTATTAGCTAGAGAGAAAACTATTCTATAGATTTCGAACAAATTTGAACGAAACTCGTCCATTAGGAACTTATAGATGCACGAAAAATGTTTTTGAAATTTTTTGAAAAACAACCCAATTTATGGCCAAAAAACCCCCGAAAAGCAGTTATTATTATTATTATTAGCTAAACGAGAATTTTTAGAAAGATGCTGTTTTTTTCATATGGTAGGGTACATTAAAGGCTACAAATAAGCCTAATTTTATCAAAATCGTTAGAGCCTTTTTTTTATTAAAAAAAATAATAACTGAATTTTTGGCCAAAAAGGGGGTTGTTTTCAAAAATTTTCAAAACCGTTTTTCGTGCATTTATACAGGCCTACTTGACATGTCTGGTGCAAATTTGTTTGAAATCGATCGAATAGTTTTCGCTCTAGATTTGTATACATACAGACAGACATTTTGTAAAAACCACTTTTTTTGGACTCAGGGGTCCCAAAACGGATATTTCCACAAAAATCTCAAAAGCGATTTTTTATACTATAGTAAGTGAGAAAGTAAAATTCTGGTAGTTGTGAAGAATTGTAAAAAATCTGATTCTTCATACTCAACACAACACATTTAAAAATAGTTATAAAGAAAGATACAAAAAATATGATTACAATGTTATTTTATTTTTCGGACCCATTACAATAAATTTCCTATACTGAGATACTAATTAATTTTATAATTAAATGTTCGTCAGCTAAGCCATAAATTAATTGATATAGCCGTTTTGTTTCTTCTTTTTGCAATGACTTCTTCACTTAAACATTTGCTGTTATAACCTAAGTAAATTTGTAATAAATTACAAAATAAAACATTAAAAATAAGGTAGAATATTTTCTGACTGGTTATAAATAAAATATACAATAATTTCTTTTCTTACTGTCATGTCACAAACTTTACAGTTGTCTTCCCGAGTCAGCTGTTTTGTAGTTTTGCAAAGTTCGCTTGCATAAATTTACGAATCAACATATTAGCCCCTTTTGTACACGAGTTATGAGCAGCTCCACGCCTGGGTGAAAAAAACCCACCCACTTAAGATTTTAATATTTAAAAAGTAAATTTAAACAAAAATAGTTTCTAAAAATGCAATTTGTCCATTGTATATACACAGCATAGCTCAGCTGGTTGAAGATGTTGGTACAATAATCAGCTGTTTTCTCTAAACTTCTATTTAGAAACAACAATTTCTTGATTTCATATTTTTAAACAATCTGTATTTCTCATTTTTAGGTTAGGCCTAAGTCATACTGGTTCTTTAACTTTCATTATAAATAATCTGATGTGTTCTGTAAACATTATTTTCCATCTTAGCTTTAAGGTTTAATCCTACACCTTTATTAAAAAGAAATTATAAAATACGTTTGAGGAGGTAGCAAGAAGGTTATCGTATGTTGTAATAATAGCAACATTGCCTTGGAGTAAACAGTCCAGTTAGTGTTTATTTATACACTAGTACTAACTTTCCCGATGACTTTCCCCTCTCTGTCGTTTAGAACATGAGTCTTAAATAGTTTAGGTATCTAACTGTCAAACAAATTATGCTAATAAATTACATTTAAGGAAACAAATCTTATTTTATGTAGGTACAAGCTTCCTTTGCTATAGTAATGCTAGATCGAAATACATAATTCATACATACATTAAACAAGGTTAAGTAAAAAAGTAAAAAGTTAAATTTAAATGAAAGCCTGAGTAGAACGAGTTCCTCTCAAGCACAAAGAACAAACAGACTTAACAAAATTATAATAAATATAAAAACAACTTATGCTAAATATACGGGACTAAATTCTTTTAAAAAATAGTTTTGATAACCGTATACGTAAAGCCATTTCAAACTATATCCTCCACTGACAGTATAATATAATTTTTACAAATAATAAAATCTATTTTATGGCAGATGGAATATATGTGGGTTAGCAAACTTTATGACCATGACAAATTGCATTGAGATACCTTCATCTGTTGGAATAAAATCAATACTGACAGACAGACAAACAACCAAACGAGTGATCCAATAAGAGTTTTGTGTTTATTTTAAAAGATTCATAAGCGATTTCCAAGTAGCCTACTTAGTTCATCGCTTAACTAACAAGTTTTAAATTCCTTTCTTAAAATGTTTTTGAGCCTAATGCGCAGAAAATTATCCGCTGCTTTTATGACATCTTTATCAGAGTAATAATGTTTGGTTCAAAGCCGTTCTTTTAATAGACCAAAAATAAGGAAAATCCCTTGGAGAGAAATCAGGACTAAAGCCCAGCACCCCAAAACGGAGAATTTTAAAGCACCGAATTGTTTTAAATGCAATCTTTGCCATATGAGATAAACGTTTATCAAGCGTTGTTATGAGACAAAATCAATTCTTTTGTGCTTGATTTTTGGCAATTCTTAATCGTTTGACCTATAGTTATGTGGAGTGACTAAGAAGTGGACCTTTCATAACATACCCTCAACAATTTTGTTGCAGAAATGTGTTTAAAAAGATGTTGTTTCTAAACTTAACTTACTTTACTTACTTTAGCATTTGAAGTGGTGAACCCATAGCTCATCAACAGTTGGTATGGTTTAAAAACAAGTCGCATTCATCTTCAATCCAGGCTTCTGGAAAATTTTCAAACGATTCTCTTCAAGATTATCAATAAACTCTCATGGAACCAGAGAAAAAATAATTTTCAAAAGTATTCAGACCAAAGATGTCTTGCCATGGCTTATATATTCAATTCACTTGCATTTGTAATAAATTTAATTCCTAGATCACTATACATATTATACTTACTGTTTCAATATTGTCATTAATTATTCTTATAACAGAAGAGAATATCTTTACTTTTTCCTTCATAGATAGAAATCATGCCGTTTTTATTACGATCGATCCATTCCTAGATTTTGGTTAAACTCAAATAACTCTCGCCAAATTGTTGCTGTATTTAACGAATAATTTACTTCTGTAGAATCAAGAAAACTTATCACTGCTGCATTTCTTAGTTAGTGCATCAAACGAAGAAGCATTTTAATTAAACCTTTAATATGTACCAAGGTTTATGTAGCATACCTTTATTAAACCTTTGTATGGTAGCAAGTTTGGTAATAAGCTTCTTTACAACATTTGGGGAAGGATTGATCGACGTATCAACAGCCAAGTGCTGTAAAAAAAGCTTTTATACAAGTGGTATGTACAAAATTTTACCTAATCCCATATAAAAACACTTCAAATAAAATTAAATCTATTGTAATGAAAATATAGGCCTAAATTTCAACAAAGTATCAGCTTGTGAAAAAATAAAACAAATTTCACAATAATTTTGAACGTTGTTTTGTAACAATAACTTCCCATCGCTCCCTTTCAATGGTCACCATGACCGCAAATAATTTAATTAAGCTATGATTAGAGAGCCATCGCTCCCTTTCAATGGTTACCACGACCGCAAATAATTTAATTAAGCTATGATTAGAGAGCCATCGCTCCCTTTC
>JAGFPH010003328.1:91430-106728 GCA_018207615.1 Philaenus spumarius | reverse complement strand
TAATACCAAAACGTCAGTTAAATTATTAACAAAAATTATTAAAAACCATTATCATATTACGTTTTGTGTTTAAATTATGTTTCGATTATTTTTATACTAAATTTGATGTAAATCGGCCAATTTTAAACAACTTGTACCACCAAAATAGTTTTTCTTTTTAAAACTAACTTTGAACGAACAGTGGGACTAAAATAAAATTCATATAAAAACGTGAGCATAATAATATAGGCTATAATCTTTATTTATTGAGGCGAAGTTAGGACCATTGGGTCCTCTCTTCCACTTAACCTCGAAACCTAATATAATTGGTCTACATTTTTTAAGGGTTCTTCATTGAATTTAATTATTGTTTTAGGTTGAAGCATATGGAGGGACAAAAAAATACTCTTATGTATGATTGTAATAATTTTTTATTGCTTCATAACCAGAACAAATCGCCGGTATCAAGGAAAATTTGAAAACATTATTAATATACTATGTAACATAATTTAATATGCAATAAATACAAAATAATACATAGTTACAAAAAAGCTAATGTACTTGAGCGAAAATTAGATTGTCTTATATCATGTTTTATTTGTATTTACCATAGTTTAGGAATATATTATAGCTACATATAACAAAGTAATAAATATTTACAAAACACATTTAAATTCCTGATATTAGGGTTAATTAATTACTAAATTAAGCATATCTATTTATATCACAAAAGAAATAAAAAATTAACTTAAAAGTTATATATTTAAGATATTAAAAAAGGAAAAAAATATAACATATTTAAGATTGGCGATAAAATTGGCCTGATGATGATCGTTGTCAAAGGTCGAATTAAATTTAAAAATACACATAACATTTTTTAAACTTACGAAGCGACGACTTTAATTTGGGCTTTTTAACCACACAATATGTTCACATTGCGGGCAGAAAACTGAATGTACGTCATACAGTCACACAATTATGCAATTATTGTATAACTTATAATCCACAGTAAATAGACGACACCCTTCACTCCTAGTCCTTGCCTTAGTAATCGTTGGTTGTTAATAAAATCGGAATGAGATAATAATGTGTGTACAATGATCAGTATACATTATCTTTTCTCTATGATTTCGTGATCTCAATTCTATTTACATGTATATTAAACACAATTACATTAATTATCACTGCTTGAAATGAAAGGATCCACTTTGGACTATTTAAGTTGTACACATTAAAATGTATTACATTTTTTAAATTAAGTTTATCGCAAATTTTATTTAAAATTTTTTTCTTAAACTATTAACATTTATAAATAATGACTAACTAAATGTTCATAAAACAAATTTAAAGAAATAGTTTTGTCATACAAATAAGTATATTTTAACTGTAGGCCTATAACGAAATATATATTTTATATTTAGGTTTGATTTCTAATTAATTATGTCGAAATTTTCCGATATTTTCCTTCATTTGTGAGCTGAAAATAGAATACATTCACACAAGAAGTATGATAAATCTTGTTTATGAAACTCAAAAAGAAACTAAAAAGCTTACATAAACCAGCTTACATAAAACCTCAACCTAGACGAAACCAATGACTAACCTGATGAAATTTGACTGACATTAGTTTAGGTCTCATTTATTCGACAGAATGAAAAAGCACCTAAATTAGAAAAAGCGATGAATTGTTTGAATCTTGCTAAAAACTTCTAAGTATATTTTTGCAGATTTATTTACAAATTAAGTGAGGAATTATATTTTGAAAAAAGTTAAAGGAAGCCAAGCTTACGTAAAACATAAAATATATCTATTTACTGTGTTTTTGCTATTTTAATCCCCGAAACAGCTGTTTTCAATTATTCAGATTTTCTACATTTATGACTCTCAGTTTCCTGGAGTTACATGATGTTACGACCGTTTAACAAGTCCCATTGTGCTCGAGTTCCGTTATTTTGGGTGAGGTTTGTTGGGACAATAAGGCATGTTGACACACTATTGTTTCTATATTTGGACTAAAATTTTGACACTTTCACTTGATGTAGGTCTTGGTTTAACCTCATTCGGCAAGAATGTGTGTCCTACCCTATGCTTCATTAGATGGATACAAATACAGTAATGTCTTGTTGTATAAAGTTATAAAACATGTCTGATTGTGTAAATTCAATATAGGTAATTTGTTAAACAATATTCATTTTTAAACGATCTTCTGTAAGTTTTTTAATTTAAAAAATAAAACATATATTTATTTTTAAAATAACTAGCTGTCAAACCGACTTCACTCTAAATACTAGATAATGCCCTATAGGACTTATCAGTACATTTTTTATAATATAACTCAAATTTGTATTTCTAAATAAAATCTCTTCTGCTATTAAATGCAAAATGTAAGCATTTATTGTATTAGTTCTGATGATATACGCATGATAAATAATCGACTAGGTCAATATGTTTACTCGTACAAGAAATTATCACATTTTCACTTATCACATCTATCCAGAACATTATAAGATGTAATCAAGCAAAAACGAACCTTCAAAATTATAACATTATATTATATACAGAAAAATATGCTATTTGCTGTATATACTAGGTGCAGTATTATTTTCCTTCTTGATGGCTAACATTTGAAGTATATCAAATTATTACTATGCCTACTTGTCAGCTGTTTGTTGTAAATAAACAACATTGTAAAATAGATACAACTGATTGTGTCAATGTGGAAGCTGCATTAGACCATTTTATGCAGCCATTTTGTGCAGCCCGGTACTAACGAGAACGTCGATAAGCGGTGCATAAAAGCGTTGCTTGCGTTGCGCTGCACAAAACGCGTGCATAAATGTGCTCAAATTGACACAAACGGTTCCATGAAACAAATCAAATGAACCTAGTTGTTGTGTTCATATTTATAAACGATTAAATAATAATAAATTAAATATAAAGTAACTTAATCAACCAACACAATTTAACCAATTAAAACAATCTTAATTGAATTTAATATCACAACAATACAATAGTTGAACATCTAAGAGATGAGTGATGACAACTGTTGCTTCAGACTGTGTGGATTGGGTTCGTCGGAGTTAGATTTGCTGTAATCAACCAGTTGGAAGAGTTTATTTGGTGTAAAAGCTGCTTTAAGCGACGTATTCACACACAAAAATACAACAAAAATCATCGTTTGTTCGATTTTCATCATCGCCCTTTGACCCGACTACAACTTTAGTTCTTCAGAAAATCTTGTGTAATGTTACAGTAAAAGTTGCATGTAACATTAATTAGTAGGTCTAGTGTTAGAGTTAAATCATATAGATAACCTACATTTGAATCTAATTTGAACTTGTAAGTAAAATTATGTGAAAACTACACTTACTGCCTGTTTATTATATGGGGGGGGGGGTTATACAGGGGTAACTGAGACGTACTTGGCGGAAGAAGCTTTATGCGAATCTGTATAGTTTTAAAAATCCAATATTTTGGTTGTTCTGGAATGTTTTCCGCCTTATTGTATTCAACTTTATGTTTCTAAATGGGATGGTAATTTGATGTGACACTTCATTTCAATATGAAATTTCAAGAGAAAACGACGTTTTTAGACCATTTTTGAACAGAAGCCTTCGTTTTCGAGTTATAAGCATCCAAAGTTGCTATTTTGGGAAAATTTTGATAGCAATAAAAAAGGTAGAACACTTTCATAAACCATTTTATTGCATTTTCAATCATAAACTATTTAAAAACTAAGTTTAAACTGTGGTAAGACATGATAATAGGCTAATAAGAAAGTAATAGTAATAAATAAACAACACAACAACAAAATAAATGGATATGTTAATTGTTTACTAATCACAATTGAGCTAGGTACCGTGTTAAATGAGCCAGCCAAAAGGTATCATTAACAAAACAAATCAGCTGAAACAATTATTTTTAAAATATAATATAAATTTGGTTGACAAAATCAGCTGTTAATTTACAACAATGCAATTTCTTTTGCGTTGCAACAATACAATTTGTTAACTCATTTAATATTTTATCTACGACCATTGCAATAAACACCAATAACGCTATTACAAGTAACATCAGAAAGAGGTACATTACAAACCAAAAGCCAACCCGATTAGGTAATGATATCTTTACCTAACAGGAGTCACTTTACATAATAGGCTCTAGACCAATGAGAGCTCGTCATTTGACGGAAGTAGAGTTGTAATAAAAATAACGCTATTCGTACATCAGCTGATTGTACCCATACGTTCCGGATGTTAGTGTGTTATTGTAACTAACCTCAAACGTGAGTTGACGCATTCCGCAAACATGAGTGATAGTGATGAATTTTGTTTAACTCCAGAGGAAATTAATACAAAAGCAAATTCGGTTCTGAACAATTTGTTGCCAGAAAAATCTAAATTTCGTTATGAAAAGGTTTATAACCAGTTTATGGAGTGGAAAACTAGAAATGGTGTTAGTTCGTTTTCCGAGAATGTTTTCATTGCGTAATAAGTAGTATTATTTGCAGTTTATAAATCAAAAGAAATATTATAAATTTGTCTTTAACACGTTATAATACAAGTGTGTCATCTACTGTGAGTTATTTATTTATATCCCAAATTTCGATTAGCTCACTATATCTTTACTTCACCTTTTTTAGTATGGTTATGAGTAAAAGGAATGTTAATTTCACTCCTGTTAAAAGGGTATCAAATTGAAGAATTATTACACACTTCTTATTTTTTTACACCCTGTATATTTTTGGTCGTAGATAAAGTAGTGTACGCAACGATTGTATTCAGCCTTTAAGCCACTCGTGAGATATTTATGGCTCGCTTCGCTCGTGTTCCAACTTACATCTCACTCGTGGCTTAAAGGCCTTCATAATACAATCGTTGCGTAAACTATTATTACCTCAGAGTATTTGTATTAGTAAAATTCGATAGTGCTAGTAAAGATTATATATACAGAGTATGTTATAAAATATTTAAGTGAAGTTAGTGGATGATCTAAGATCTTACTTAGTTTTATATATTGTGTATTCCTCAATTTGAATGTCACTTTAAAAATCGTTCTTTCGTTAATTTATCTAATTTAAGTTTTAATTTTTTCCTTCTTCCCGCTGAAATAATGAGCTTAAGCAATCCAAAAACACATAAATGTATACAAAATACAATAGTAATTTATGAAAACCTTTTAATAGCTGAAATGAAGGATACAAATACATGCAAATAACCGTTAGTTTTGTGCACAAGTGAAATATTATTGTTTTTTGAAAACAAGTACTTTTAATGAACACACAACATTATTTCAATTGATGTGTCGATGGTTCATTAGACGAAAGCCCGAGGGCAACAAATATAGGCATGTGCTTATTCGACTAATCCTGCATGTTTATGCTGGAATCAGAAACAATTGCATTTAATTGGTTTCGTTAAAAACTAACTAACAGAACAAACAATAAAAACAACGTATCCCAAGGGATAATCAGTGCGGGAACAATTTATTAATTACAAACAGCGGGGAATAACCTCGCAGTGTAAAATAGTCCTGTGAGCGTCCTGTGAAAGTATTTTATATTTGTTATTAAAAATGTTTTCCTTCGATATTCAAGCCATGACTTTTATTGTTAGTTTATCGAAATTTGTTTAGTTATCAGTCTATCTTGCTTTGCGAATTAAAAAAACTATTCGTGCACCATTATTTATATTGTTAGCATAATCTACGTACTTTACTATTAAAACATTAGATGAGTATGTAATGCATTTACTGCAATATCTGAGCTTCTGTTTGTCAATGGAACATCAATGGCGTCTTCGACATGAAGTGCCAAAACTCTGTCGACATTCAGAGTGTTCTCATAATACACATAATATGTATTCCCACCATTTTTAAATGGAAACATATCAATATTTCCCCTCAACTTACTCCTAAACAGTTCTTGAACAAAGAAATTATCATCAGATGGCTAATGTAAAACTCATCCTAAAAGTTGTCGTATAAATTTTCATCATTACTGAGTGACTAAGTAAAATTAAAATATTTATGATTGGGAAAAATAAATCGATTTTTTTGGAAGTAACTTATATTTCAAAATATGAATGTACCTATATTAAAAAAAGAGGTGAATAAGTTTTTCATTTTTACGGAACATCCTGTATGCTAAGACCTACACCATGTAGATAACCTCAAATCAAGACATTTTTGTTGATATGTTATCAATTATATTAAACTTCCGTAGGCGAACTAGAAACTGAATTATCATCCTGTTGGCGGGTCTTTTGTCAACAATATCATAATAAGAAAATAATAATCTAATACCATTTAGCGAAGGCATTTATTTTGTTTTGTTTTTTAAACTAGAGTAAAACCAATTAATAGATCATGGAGAGGTACGAGAAAAACTAATTTTCGCTAGCTTATACCTTGAGTAACTTTTTTGCGTTCACAGTTTCGAAATGTGCTTTGAAATAAATATTTATAACGCCAAAACATGAAAGTTTTAAAATCAACCACTTCACTATATTTTCTTTAAGATTGTTCACTTTATAAAACCTAAAGTGACTAAAATAAAATACTATTTACCTATAATATCCGATTTTATAGTACTTTTTTTAAACATCTGTCTTTTACCGTTTATTACGTATGATTGCTAAATCGTTACAGATATATTATAACAATATATGGTGGAAATGTACAAATATGTATAGAATATTCCATAACAGCGTAGCAATGCATCCATTACGGTTTTCTTACAATTGCCATTTCCTTCTTACTCAACTAACATAGTGATTGTAGTGATCTTAAATTAAGTTTATTTATAGTTGTTCCTGTTCATATTAGATAGGCAAGGGCATTCATTCTTTTATTTATTTTGTAATAAAGTTTGTACTTTTATAATTTATTTGTTCTTTGTTTGTAACAATTTTACTCAAACCCACTTATATGATTCAGATGAAACTTTTAATTCTGTATTGTAACGTTCAAATCCCCCGAGAGTGGCACAGTATTGAACATTGTCGTTGGCCTGGACTGTTGGATCTCATCTCGGAATTATAAGGGAGAAATGTACCTTAAATATGAAATGAGTAGAAATTTCACAACTCAATTATTAGGCGGTATCTTAAACTAAAATTTTGGTTAAATCCTAATACGTTTCATTTTTACATAGTAACGATTTCCTGAAATGCACGGGAAAGTTCTTTATTTTTAAGAGGCAGAAATAAAATATAAACAAATCCTTCTTTAATCGTTTTGTTTGTTTTCATCAGGAACGATAAGTGGTACTTTTAAGCCATGATTTGAAAGATTTGAAAATTGATTGTACCTAATATACAACTATGCATAAAATATTAATAGGTATCTAATTATATTTTGTACGGATAACAGTATGAACTGCTCTTGTGTCTTCCAGGGATTCAAGACTTGTGAAATTCGTTAACGGGTTCTTCCTGGCTTTACTTCTAATACAGCTCGTCCGAGCAGAACCTGATGTGGATAGTAACACAGTGGATGACGTCACTGTGAGTCACCGGGAGTTGGAAGTCGTCGCAGAGAATAGGACAGAAGCTGACATTGCCAAGAACCGAACAGATGATACGAATACTGCATTAGTGTTGGGTTAGTTTCAAAAAGTAAAGATATTATTAGCTTATAATCACGTCTTGCGCCTTATAAGTTATCATCATCTGAGTCTCATGAACAAACATAACTCCTAAAATTTAAAAACCAAATATAAATAAAATTACAACAAATGATACAACCCATGATTAAAAATAATTGTAAATAGAAATAAAACAAATTGAAATCATGAAATTATTTAACAGAAAAAAGATAGGAAGAACCATAAACTTGACTAATTTAACTAAATTACAAGTGAAAAAACATGGACCCAAAACTAGATTCGAAACCAGGAACTTCAGCGGTTCGTGATACTGCTCTGCCAATGGAGCTAACCTGAACCACAATATTGGTCAATATCACACTTAATTAACCCTTATGTATAGCGAGGGAAAAAATTACACAATTTGGGAAGTGTATAATGTAACAGATAACGTATTTAAAAAAATAATAATAAACTAAAAGTAACCAAAATATTAAACGAATGCGTAACTATAAACTTTGGAGATGAAATTGAGCAATAATAAAGATAAAATATGTCAGTAAAACATAACATATCGAACTATGAACCCGAATAAGTGAAGCTTAAACTGTAAGAAATGTTTTAATGGTAGTGACTTTTGTAAATGTGTCTATGCACGGTTTTTGTAGTAAGTGGTAATGAATATGTTTAGCTCAGGGCCGCGAAGGACGCCAAACCCTTCTTAATAACTGCATAAACTGCACGCCCAAGTAGAAAAACGAAAATTTGATTGAAACATTATGTTTGTACTTAAATTATTTAACGTGCCATTAATTAATTAATTAACAACTCAAAATGTCTAGTTACTTTGGCAACATAAAAAGTGTGTTGCCCCATATTTTATGTCAAGAGAATTTCGGTATGGTATTACTGTATATTAATCTCAACAAAACATTTTCCGAACCATCTTAATATATTTTTTTTATTACTATTTCGATCATAATGTCTGACACATTAATCCTGATACGTTCTAACGTCATTATTGTGAGGCAATTAATTATTAAACATGTTAACATTTTATTTTCTGTATTTACACTTTTTTTGAATGTATTATTGTTTTGTATTGCCTCATAATAATTCAATACCATCATCTCAACTGGATTGTTTCCATATCTTTGCATAATAATTCCTGATTGTGTTTTCAGATAGCGGAAGACAATTCCCAACCGGCATAATCGGCACGATATCTGGGTTCGGCACCATAGGCAACCAGTTGGCCAACATTCTGACGGCCATCTTTATTGATCCACCATTAGGACCTTACTTCTGCTTTATATTTGGAAACTGTGCGGATAACACAGAAGAACTAGAAGGAAGGTGTGTATTTATGACAAAGTAGAGTTTTTTACGATTGGAAATAAACCACGTCCAAGAAAAATCTGGAAAAAATGTTTAATTACAAAGGACAATATTTTCTCCCATTGACTTAAAGATGTTTTCTTACTGGAGGAGACCACTGCGTGCTCGCCCGCCAAGTTTTATGGCATTTTATAGCCCTGATTTTATAAGTGAAATAATTTTGCCTTTATTGTAGGCAAAACGTCTTACTTTAATATAAGCTGTAGCAAGAAATAATTTATTATTACACAAACAATAAAGGAGTCCTTTGAGCAATAAATATTTCTCGAAGTAGTATCAAATGTGGATAATTTGGTTATATATATAATCGGTCTTAGAAAAGTTAACCAGCGTTGTTAACCAAGTTAACCTATGGAATTTTATAATTTTATTATTGTAGAACCAGTCTTAATTTCTTTTCTTCGTGGAATTTTGCTAAAAACTAGTTACAAATATGTTAGATCAACCCCCAATTTGTAACAAAAATCTAATTTTAATTTATTCATACTGGAGCAAGCTAAGCCCAACCTAAAATATTGTGAGTTATTGAAGCTTAATCATAATTACTTGTTCGGACATTTGCCATCATTTGTGTGTTAAATAATCAAACACGACGTTTCGGGAATACAAATCAAGTGACTAAAACTAACGGTACATAAACCCAGGCAACTAGGCCTATGTAAGGGTGAACATCATTAACTAACAATAACTTCAAACAGACCTTAATCAGTTGTGTTATCTGTTATAGAACTGCTTACTTTGGTAACGAATAGAAACATGGAGAGCTTTCACCCTGTTTGTCTTTTATATTATTTTTAAAGTTCTGCCCTTGCTGTTTTTCTTTATTTGTAAACTAATGAAATACCCACCAAGAAACACAATGTTTAAAAAAGGTAAACAATTTTCTACAATAATATTAAGTTTTACTATCAGAAAATATCAATTAAACAATTTTCTGACCAAGGAAAGTATCGATTTGAATCTAATATCTAATTATTTTATTCTTTTATGGTCACTCCTTTCCACCTCTACCCCTAAGTTGTCTTACCTCCACAGTATTTTTTCCCAGACAGTAAGTCATACGTGCACCCCGTTTGGAAGTCAAACAAGAACGTATAGTCGCACAAACATGCATACATTTGTATATAAATAGATTTAACAGCTTATTTTTTAAATCTTGCAAGGAACTTGTTCTATAGAGGTTGCTAAATAGTATATTATGTTTGTAACGTCTTACTTTATGCCAGGGAATGAGGGCGATACCGATATCCAGTAACAAGGTTAGAAGGTCCAAGAGACCGGGCCAACACCTACTTCCCCTCAAAACTGTATCTCCCCAGGGTATTTGCATTATTTATTATTATTATTGAATTATGTTCTTATTGTATATTTCAGCTTGTCATTTGACTTATATTTTTTTATAATAACTACTCTGATTGGTACGGCAAATGATTGAAATGTAAAATTGTTATGACAACAGTAACATGATCACATGTTAACAACTATGCTATGTTTATCAACTTTATACGTTGAATTTAAAATATTTATTCTCCTAAAGTTGTCTCTAATTGTATGTCTACACAGGTCGTTTGAAGATATGGGGCCCGTACTGAATTCGCTATGGAAGGTTTATGAGAAATACAACAGGCGGCCAGAAGCCCCTACTACCACGTAACTTATAAAACTTTGAAATTTTCAGTTTGTACATTTTCATGTAAATTAAATTATTTCCAAATTGTATTTATTATATTTGTAATTTATAATTATTGTTCATTATTTATTATGTTTAAAATACAAAGCAGTTACTTGTATTTGTAGATTAATTTGCAAATAATAAAACGGCAGTTTATTTATTTACAAAAATGCACGTTATTAAAACTATCTTTCTTGTTTTATTTTATTGTTACTAGATAGTGTTAAGTTATATATAGGCCTAAATTGAAAACATAGCCAATGTCACCTGTTTGACAATACTTGATAAAATTAAATAAATTATTATTTTTTTTTAGATCATCAAAACCCATCTCATAATATAATATAAATATTTAATTGACATAAGAATAAGAATTTAATTATATAGTGTACTTACGTTTTTATATTCATGATTTCCAATCTCAATATCATTTTCAGAATAAAATCAGAGAAGTTTGAATCACTAAGGGTCCCATACTGTAAAGATCCTGGACATTTTGAACAGCTTATTAAAAACCTAAAACGAAATTTTATTTCATTGCTATTAAGTTAACGTTTTTGAATAATTCCATTCTAAGAGATGTACCTGAATATGAATAAAAGATCATAGAAATACAAGACTCTAAAAACAAAAGGAAACTAAATGAAATGATTTTACAAACAACAATGAAGTGCCAGGGGATCAGCAATAGGGGGACTGACAAGGTAATGGGGCCATGTAAACTGTTTTTAATTTTTGTAAATCAGCCAACTTTACTCTTTAATTTTTGATCATTAAAAAAATAAAAATTACTTCCACTGTAGTTTTCCTGCCAAGTATAAGAGTTTAACTATTTTGTCAAAAGTTTTGATTTTTGGGGAAGCGACTTTTCATAATATTTTCTCAAAAGTACGGATTTAATATTGTTTTCCTGTAAATCAGACCTACTATCTAACATCAATGTACAACAATTATTATCAATTAATCAACATGTCAAGGGAACTTCATAGACCACCAAACCTTGAAAGCACACAGACAACATAAACACCGATTAAAGAAAATCATACATAGACCATCATCAACATACCCCATTTCAAACATTTAATATAATATCATAGATTCAAAATATTGTAACCATCATATAATTATAAGTAGAGGCCAACAGTAAGAGTAAAGATACAAAATCAAAGAGGTAGAGAAGGCTATTTGCTCTTTTCTTTAAATGAGCAATTTGCTAACTAGCCTCAGCTGGGAATTTCGATTAAGGAGCCAGTACAGGTTAATACATTTTATATTACGTTCGTATCATACGTTATTTTCTTTACATATGCTTTTTCAATTTTTTATATCATAGGAACCTCCCCAGATACTTCATCTCTGAAGAAGTGATAAAGAAGCACTGTTAAAGTAAAGAGGAAGGAGAAAGGGCATAGAGAGAACTTTGTTATTAGCTTCCAACATATAACGCACTTTATGATCACAACCAAATTTAATTGTACGCAAGTTTTAAACAATATCCATCACTCCAGAAAACCAGATTACTACACTGGTGAATATAATATACACACACATCCATCAGCAAATGCCTCCAGCAAATTGGCTAGTGAACCTTTAATCATTCCCATCACTTCACATCCACATCTTCAAACATTTTCAAAATTAAACTTCTAAATTCTCATTAGTTCAAAAATGTATTCCTCTTTTTATCAACAAAACCAATGTAAAAAGGCTCTCTTTTATTTTAATACAATAGTTGAGATCACTCTTGTAAAATCACCCATCAATCAGTTCATTTATTTTTTTTTTCATTTATTTTTGGGGTACCAAACTTAGCCCCCCACCCCCAAAAAAAAACCCAAAGTAAAATATCTTTCAGTACTGGTTATTGGAACATATCCGCGTTAGCATACTTTGTATAACTACGCCAAATTTGATTGTGACAGACAGACAGATAAACGTGTGTTCCGTCAAAAGTTCGTAATCTTAAAAAATATGAATTTTGATAAAGTCACATTTAATATTTCATAAAAACAACTAAATCGTCGTTCAGAACAAAAACTATCTCAACTTAAAAGAGCAACTTACGTTTTTATGTTCGATTTTCATTTTCGCAATACTGGCAACACCAGAACTGCAACACATTTTAAATTTTACTCGGAATTAATATCAGTTTAGAGTTAATTAAAATTGAAACAAGAAAACATTAAACAGCTGTTACAACTTAATAACATCAATGTGTTCAGTTGGATGAACCGGGTTGTTTTAACAGCTGGTGCCGCTTTAATGCTACTGCTGCTGGAAACCGAGCATTGTCGCAGTTATATTTGGCTTACATTTAAACATTTAATAATAATCTATAATTAATTAATTACACACGCTATAGAATACATAAATTGAAGTTAAAAACTTTAACTAGAAAACGTCTTTAAAAGCAAACAAATATAGCATAAAATCTGCTATGACAAAAAGCATATCTTTGGTATTAATCTATTTTTGATAAGCTTACCAATCAGTGGAATATCTCCAACCCTTTCAAAAAGAGTAAGGTAAGTATTCAAAATAAAGCTTAATAGGTATTGACCAAATAGGTATTACAAAACCAAATTTAAAAAAGTCTTAAACCTATTTTTTTTACCATCCAATTTTGGAACAGTTGAATCTGTATTCTAATCACTGGACACAGAATGCAAAACATAAATATTTTAAGATATAACAAGTTTACGTAAACATCATCTCGGCAGGAACTAATTTCATTTTGTATTTTTACTACTTTTTGAACTATATTAGAATCTTTTACTGGTGATTTTTAAATCAACCGCCATCATTTCTTACAAGTAATATGCATGTAAGAAAAACTAATAATAACGTTTAATTTGATAATAATGTCTTTTAAATACTGACTCATCGACTTACTTATGACTAGGAGAAACTCCTGCGTGCTCCTCACGTCAACCCCGTTGGAACCTTCTATATACATAATCATATTATGTTGTCTTTATAATAAAGGTTTAAGATTAATTATAACCTCAAAGCTAAGATTTTATATAATGTTAAATGTTCAAATCAAATTATTTCGTACATTTATAACAGCAGTTGTAATATAGGTTAAAAGAACCAGCAAGGCTCGGGTCTAAACTTTAATAAAAACCTAACCCAAAAGTTAGAAATACAAATAATAGCTTCAAAGTTTTTAATCAGCTGTTAATTAAAATATTAAAGCAAACAGCTGTTTCATTTGTTTTTTTATTCCATTGGTTGGTTCAAGAAGTATGTGTTGGTTAATCAGTCTATTCCTAACCTAAGAATTTGTTCCTACTAAATTTACTAATATTGAAATAAAAAACGTTTTTATCAACATGAATTTTATAGCCTAATGTTACTCAGGGGTAGTGTAGCTTTTTATTAGTAAAACTATTTTTTTCAGTAGTTCCAAAGATTACCCCCTACATACAAACAATCAAACAAAAAACAAATTTTACCTCTTTATAACATTAGTATAGATTTACTATTCAAGTGGTTTAGTTGTAAATTATTGTACTATTTATAATACTTTTCTTGATTTTTGTTAAATTTTTCCAAAAATTGTTTTATTTTTTAACATAAATACTAGAATTCTACTGAAAAGGTTTGAGAAGAACTTCAAACATCATACAGTTTGTATGCCTACCACATTATTTTATCAGGCGCTAAAGTTTGATGACACCAATGACTAACTTCTTTTAATTCTGAATCATTTCAGCATTTGTGTTCTTCGTGCAACTCCAAAACGACAACCCGTGGCTTCAGCGCTTTTCTATAAATTAGCAATTTGCTAAGCAGCCTCAGCTGGGGATTTCGACCAAGGAGCCAGTACATGTTCCTACGTTTTAAGTTAAGCTCTTATCCTCCGTTATTTCCTTTACATATGCTTTCCAAGTTTGTATCTCATAGGAACCTCCTCATATTCTCAATCTTCTGTTCGTGACGTAATAAGGGCTGATTTAATTTAATTCAGTTTTACGCGTCACGTTTTTGGTCCAAACAATGATCTTGACTCTCGCAAAGTCCCTGTTGATCATTATGTAGAGATTATTCCCCGGCACAGTGTATAGCTGTTACACAATCAGACCTAGAACAGAGATTGAAGTAACCTTGCTAAAATATTGTTAGACTCTGAATACTGTATACGCTTCCGTGTTTCATTCTAAAACATTTGTTATTTAGATATGATTTTACGATTGAAAGTATTGCAGCAGGAGATTACGAACAACGGCATACACATTTTTATATTTAATCGTCACTTACATTTTAGTCCAAGAGCCCGCGACGATCAAGCGTTCCTTATGTCATAAAACCTGAAAGTTTCTATATGCATGTCCCAAATACAGGTAAAAACGATTCCCGACTATGAAGTTTGAATCACGGTGGCTTTGACACGTAACAGGTAGCAAAGGTGTATAAAATCGCGCCTCAAATTCGTCAAAGTATAAAGCTCAGTTTTCACATATTTTATTTGGAATGATATTAGAAATCACGTCGTCTATTGTCAGACACTTAGTACAGTTGAGTGTTATTTTTTATTGAGTAGGCCTATTTTTAATATAATCAGTCAGAAAAATAGATCTATTATTTAGTTTTTAATGAAATTAAAAATAAGAATAATAGAGTTTAGAGCTTTTAAAATAATTTATTACACTACATGTGAC
>JAGFPH010003328.1:68645-81430 GCA_018207615.1 Philaenus spumarius | reverse complement strand
CCAAACTGTCTAACTGCCCAATACACTGAACGCCCGCGGCACCTAGCAGATAGAGAACGTAACTCAGAAACAGCTGATTACCAAGCCTATGAGTCAAGATAAAGACTAGTTATGTAATCGTCTCTTTAGAAAATCTCCCTTTGTTAATCAACCTTGAACTTACAGACCTTCGTTCAACACAGACATAAAGGACTTGAAAACCTCATGGCGACGTGAACTTTTGCAAAATGCGAAGTGATACGTGAATAAGTCAATTTTAAATCTAAAATAGTCTTTCAAAGGTGCGATAAATAAATGAAAAAGACCAGTTATGTCACGAAGGTCTTTCGCGGACGCCGAGTTTCGTTTCGTTAGTTAAACATGTGAATACGTTAAACTCTTTGACGTCAATTGCCAGGTAACCATTTAAACCATTTCTTAATTATTTTTACCATCTGAGTTGCTATATTAATTTGTAATGTTGTAAATTTTAACTATAATTATATATCTGCAGTTACAGAATAATTTTGTTAATCCATAATTAAATTTAACCTATACAGCCATTTCTTTAACCAAAAATACAGCCTATAAGCCTTCAGCAAATTTCAGTTTAAAATATAGTAGCCTTTTGTGCAATGTAAAGAAGAAACATATCCTTCCGTTCAATTTTCTGTTATTAATTTTATAAAACAATATGTTACCATACAGTTTCTTGCACGAACAAACATTCAGTTTCTTGCACAATATTACAATTCTGTTTTGCACATGATTTTTTTTGCACTTAACCTTTTGGTTCTGAAACTAAAATTATGTTGTATTTTGTTTCATAGTTTACAACTAGTTCAACAATGAGTCACAAAAATTGAATAAACTTAACTTTTTGAAAATTTGTGCCTTCAGAAGAACTATGAGTGTAAAAGTCCAAATTTGTGAAACATCAGTGAATATTAATGGATAATTATATATAATTTAAAATAGTACTTACATGTTTGAAAATTAGAATTAATGAAGGTTTTCTTATGACAAACAAATACAAAGATAATTTGATAAAGGCTGTATGTAAATTTCGTTTAATTAAATAACTTGGAAGGGACCACTAGCAAATTTTGGAACTACAACCCCCAGGGATTTCATTCAAAAATCTAAAAATGTTTTTATTTATTATATGAGAGACGTCTCACCAAATTATTAAACGCCATTATTTTTATTATTTAATTTAATTTAGTATTAAGGTTGGCCAACAAAACAAGAGTTATTAATAAATCCATGGTACTATATGTTTAATTTTGTAATGTTGTGAAAAGGTAATAAATTTTAATAAATGTTGTATTATAAATGGGGAGGGTTTTTCTAATTTTACTTTAGGGGAGGGATCTTTTAAATATAATCAAAATCAATATTGTAAATGTAAACTTTTCTTAAATTTTCTTTTTAATTATAACTAAGGGCATATAAAATTTTATCTATTACTTAAGAGCATATAAATTTTTTTTGAATATCAGTTTACAGTTAAAGTAATAAACAAACTGTTTGTTATACGAATTGTATTTATTGTATTTCCTGTAAATAGCTAACTCAGGTGCTCAATATCAACTTTAAATAAGGTAAGGTTACAGATCTTTTGCTGTACTTGGTAAACTCTCATTTCTTGTAGGATTGTATGTACCATCTTCGTCTTAGCCCAGCACGCATTCCAAATTGTCATCATAAATTCTTTAAAGGTGGTACAAGTACAACCTCAATTAAAAAAAATAGACCTCTGTTCTTTACTGTACACCCTAGTTTATCTCTGTAAAGTAAGGGTAAACAAAAGTGATAAACACATTTTTCTTACTGAACAGGACGTGTAAAAATTAGTTCTTTTATTTATAAATATATACAGGTGTCACAAAAAAATCTTATTGTGCTATAATACAGGATCGGATTCTATGCATTATAATAAATGAAAATATTCAGAAACATTTTTCGAATTCGGTTAGTTTATTTTAGTTTTTTATTAGTTTTTTTACAACTGTTAAATAGCAACAACAGTAACTGTGCCCATGTGTAAAAGGCCTAATTTCATCAGCTATTTTTTATTTATTGGAAACGGTTACCAAATGATGTAGTTACAATTACTTAAAATTTTAACGTTGTTATTCATGACAGTAAAAATTAATATCCGAATTCGAAAAAACGTTACTGAACATTTTAAAATGTATTTTGATGTATTGAATTCAATACTTTATAGAGCATTAAGATTTTTGTGACATTTTGTATATGGCTACTTATTTTTTAAATTTGTGTAGGCCGAAATCGTTATAAAGTTTTAATAGCTAAACATTTACTAAAGAAGTAGTAAACAAAAAAGGTAATATTTTATATTTAAAAATATTCAAGGTCCAAGTTGGCAAGTTTACTTGAACCTTTCAAAAATCTAAACATCAAGTCCAATTTACAAAAAAAAAATGGTTTGGTTTAGGAAAAAGCGCAAGAACTAAGAATAATAAAATTACACGGGTTGACAAATCTTTTGCGCATGTGTTAAAAATATGAGGAGAATGCGTTCTTGGAATCGACAAATAAAGAGAGCAGGAAGTATTTCCTGAGATACCCTTCCCCTTACATCATCCTATTTACTTTTCCCACAAAAATTTCGTATGTGTATTTATTAACTTTCACCAACCTGGCGATTAACAATACAATGTTAAAAGAATACAAAACCTAAAACTTTAAATACAGTATGATTAAAGCAAGATAGTATTATGGTGCCATTGTATTGGACCTACGGAAGAGCCAGGATCGCACCAAACCAATGTCAAACAAGCGCAAAATGTATTCTTACAGGAATTATCTTTCTCCTGACTAAACAAAGGGTCGTACAGAAAGTTTTTTCAAATAAAAAAGTTAATTCCACTAATTATCAACTACTTTCTCGCAAAAAGTTGTCTTTTTGTCTTAAAATACAAAAATTTCTCGCTTTGAACATTTTTGTTGTCATCACTTTTATTTTATAACAAAACTTAGTAAAATTTTGCATCACAGTTATAACATTTTATGAATTTTATGAAACAAAACCTTACTTATTTATAGATATTTGTCATATTTTTCTCTAAAAGGTGATATACTTTTGTATATAAAGGTTGTAAGCAAGTAGGTAAAGTTATAAGAATGTGAGCGCTGTCCATTTTCTCAGTTAAATGTTATTTGTGGACCTATTTTTTTGTGGAATTGGTTATACCGCCAAGGCAGGTTTAAGGAGAAGTAGAAGGGATAACACGCTCATTAGGCCAAACGCACTCCTAGTTTGCTCGAACTGTATATGTATTTATGAAATGTATTTATACCCAGCCCAGTAAGACAAGCAAAAGTAAATATAGGACAAACCTTGAGAGTTGACTTTAAAAAGCGATGAGTTGAACTATCGATAGCGAAAATTAAACTTTGTACAATTATTAGGGCCTACGCACAAGATTTTTCTAAACTCTTCATTTTGAAACAAAAATTAATTAACATCATATTATTTTTAATTGCTACGAACTATAGTGAGCAAATTGCTATTAAAATATTTAGTTCAACTGTGAAATTTTGTGCTTATTATATGCAGTTCTCATTTTCGTGAATTAAAATTACTAATATTGATGATCCGAATTTGGTTTTCTTCATACTTTCTTTGTTTCTAGAACCAATAGGGATTGTCCTAGAATTGTTTGAACTGTTTAAATTTTGTAGCTCATAGCATCTTCGATATAAAACCCTTAGAAACTGTAAAGTTTTTCCACACCCAAGTTTTTTATTTTACCATGTATTCACCTGCATTTAGCAAAGTGTGGCGCTAGTACGGAAAAGTATTGTATACTGTAGTTGCAGCGCATTGAGGTTAAATGAATCATCCAAATTGAATTGTTATTATCGTTGTCCTAGCAACCGTCATTCAAGTGGATGCAAAGTGAGTGACGTTAATAAATCAACTGTTTTACTAGCCGTTTTCGGGTTAAACAATACATCACTTTCGATAGCAAAGACAAAATACTTTACGAAAATCAATGCTTAATTTACAAATTTATGATTGTGTATTGCCGAACTTGTAGCTCCGGAATATGAAATGTCTAGTGATAAAATAAAATAAGAAATTAAACTGTTTCAATATTTACAAGCTCTTGTATACTCCCCCCCCCCACATCTCAAGGACATTTTACTGCATGCCCCAAATTATAGTTCTGAGAACAATAGTTCAACAATCACAAATACGTATTTAGACTTCATATTTTGCAGCTCTTGTATACCGATCTACTTATCACAATATGATTCTAATTCACGAATGTGTGCTCTTTCGTATAACAAAATAAGAATACTAATATACATAATAATACGTAATGTTTTGTATTTTTATATGTAAATTGTGACAAATGAAAATACAATGCCTTGGAAGATCTTCTTACTTTAAAAATAATAAATCGTTACTTCTTATTTTGGTATGAAAGTTTTGCTTTTTTTGTTTTATTTTTGACTTATGTTTAGTTTGTGTATCTACATTTTTTCTTTCTTTTATTTCCACAAGATATTAACGATTTGATTTTTATATTGCAAATATTATGTACCACTTTTTTATTATCTTATATTATTGTTTTCCTTCTTTAGGTTATTGCTTGTTTAATTGACCGGGCCTTTTTCAAGACCGTTCAGAATGTCTGTCTGTCTGTTTACTACGCGATTACGACGAAACGCGTTGTTAGATTAATAATATTGTTATACACCTTGTAAATGAACCACAACGTATATTACTAAAAGTTTTCGATTGCACTGTGTCAATGGTAGATAAATGGTTGAGTCGGTGACTTCAATTCTGAAGACTCTTGGTTCGATCCTGTGAAACAACAAACTTTCATTTACTTTTTCAAATGTTTCATTATTAATATGTGTCATATAATCTTTAGGGTATATCTTTTTCTTTCAGTGCCTCTACAAATTAATAAATCTTTTAAAAAGCAATATGATAAAACTAAACATTAAACCAATAATTGTAATAAATCATAAACAATTCTTTCAACACAAATAAAAAAATTATAACCTGTAAAAAGTGCTTAATTGAAAGAAAGAAAGAAATTCAAAACTGATACTATGAACCAAATAAAAATTAGTTAAGGTGTGTTTAAAAATTTAGTTTAGTCTTATAAACATAAGGAATAAGTAAATATAATAGATAAGAAATCTCGAATTTTACAAACTTTTATACAAATTAGTTATATGCTTATGTAGAAAAGTTGCAAAAAGAACTAGAACGCTTCGTTATAGGAGTAGGCCTATTACTAATTTTACATCAACCTTTCGGCATTTCGTCCATTAAATCTATTCAAAAATTTATTCAGTCAAGGCCAAATTTTCTTCAAATTTTTACATATATATTACCTCAAAGCATTAAACTGACGTGTGTAATATTTTTTCTCGAATACCTTTGTTTACGCATTTGCATGGATAGTTAAGGGAAATCAAATTCAGAGATTAAAAAAATATATTTCAATTATATAATAGGTTTCTTGATTATTTGTGAATTTGCTTTTATATCTCTAGATCGAATCTTATCGAATACTGCCGGTTTTGGGCATTGAAATTTGTAAATACTGATGTCGTTGATATTACAAAAGGACAATGTGAACTGAGGTGAAAGAGGTTTATGATCAGACACATTCGTATTTGCGTTGTGGTTGGAATAAACGGAAGCAAAATAATTAGGGAATTGTTTTGACAGATCTTATAAATTGTTGTCTTGAAAACGAAGAAATTATGCCTTTATCTATCAATGTTTAATATCTCTCTAACATTAAATTAATATTATGAAAATACAATACTTTTTCATAATACATTTTAAGACAATGACTACAAGTTTGCAGGTTTGTTACAAATCTGTATATTGAATTTTATTGAAATATTGATATTGAAATAATTACATCTATTAAATTATTATTCCTGATTTTAAGTTGGCTTCCCAGTTACTTATATTACATATTAAGTATTTTATTACTATATGAAAAACAAAAACAAACCAGATAAAATAAAACCTGAACACAAAATCTCACAACAAATACGTTTACTAACTTCAAACACGTTTCAACGACAATGTCGCTATCCTCAGTGATGCACGGGGAGTAACCAAACTATAACTAACCTAACAGTGTGTCAACGCACCGTATTTGTACAAAACTAGACATACGTGGCCTAACCAAAAGGAGCGTACCCTACAAGGGGCTTGTCATAAAACTATGCTAAGGAGTTAAACCACCACCTATCGTTATTGAAATAGCTTAACAATAACAATATATCTTAAACAAAATTACTAAACTAATACTAATATTTAACAAAACATAGTATGTATTACATTAATAAAGAATTCTGTACATAATTTCACTGAGGATGGCGACATTGTCGTTGAAACGCGTTTGAAGTTAGTAAACGTATTTGTTGTGAGATTTTGTGTTCAGGTTTTATTTTATCTAGTTACTTTCTCACAAGTCAAGCTAAATAGTTATTTAAAAACAAACAAAGCTATATAAAAAGTAAGCAGTTTATTCCACCTTAATTTATTTCTAAATTTAATTTATCCCCTAGTTTATATATTACCTTACTGATTTATTTTGCAATCTTAATTTTCCCTTTTAATTTAATCCTGACATTACCCTACATTTATGGGACTTTGCCACCAAGTAATAAAACCCATAGCTTAGCCTATAATGATGAAAGAAGAACCGCGTCCAGGTTTGCAAAAAACCGAACTTGAAGCAATACTCTAATAACTATGATATATTACTCACGGCTTAACAGTTTAAAAACACTTCAGCTATATCCCATATTTCAAACTCAAGGGATTGGCTATAATGCTCGTGTAAGGAATAATAAGTAGACGGTCTTATTCGCGTAAACACATAAATCCGAACGACCCTTGAACAAAAGTATATTACTAGAACCCTCCTCCCCTCTGCATAAATCCACAACTAGAATGCAATTTACACAACTAGATTGTTGTTCACCCTTGATATTTGCATTATTTACACATTAAGGACACGAGGCTACGCCTGTGGGGTGTGTATAGTATTTTTATGGTGTGGTGCTGGCGTACAATGTGAATAGAAAGGGTGCGAAGTCAATTAATAATGCGTAATGATAATGGCTGTATTCAATTAATTAATAGAGAAGAGATGACGAACAATTATTTAAATAATTGTTTAAATAATAATTGTTTTAAATACCCGCGACGTTCGTGTTAAAAAAAGAATCCCTTTCCAAACGTTTTTGGGAAACCATTATGTTGTTTAAATACAGTAAATGGTAGATGTTTTAACAAAAATGTACAATTTCAGCTTCTTTCTACTATGTTGTGTTGCACGCTTGATGTGTGTGTCAGCTGTTTTATACTTTTACAGTATAAGAGGTACTGCAACCCTTCTACATTTTTGGTATTATTTTATTTTGAGGTTTTACTATTTCCATTTTCTCAACCTTTCTTCCCGTATTGAATTCAACTTAAAGTGTATTGTGTAAACCCTAGTTTTTATAGTTTTTTATTTTTAGGTTTTTACACTTCTGAATACATAATTATATATACCAATTCTGGATTGAAAGTGAAATTAAATTTGTTTTGGGAAATTATAAAAAGTAGCTCAAAACTATTCAGGAAGTTAAGAATCCCAAGAAAATAATATTATTTTTGTTCGTAATTAAAACTTGTGGACAACAATTAATAATGTCTTAACTATTATGGAGGTGAAGTTGTTTAATGGTGTTTAAAGTCAGTTATTAATCACTATAAAAGTTACATCAAAGATGTTTACTCGGTAAAAATAATAACTTTTTACATTTTTAGAAAGTATGCAAAACTAGGGTTTTTAATAAATTTAATTTCCTTGTAATTTAATAATAACAGGTGCCAGACTAAGTACTGAACAAAATGGCGGATCTAAATGTGTTTCGTGTTCATAACACATCGTTGCAAAGTTGGGAATCTAATTAAAAATAACTGATGCTACAATGTCTCAATAAATACTAAATGAACCAATGCTTTGCGGATTTATTTACTTTAACTGCCTGTAATACACACACATGTTATTTGAACTGGTAGGTAAAGTTACATGAAAATAGTTCTATTTCTGACTATGTATTATATTTCAGCTAGGCCTAAAGGATATGATTTCAAGTTGGTAAGGAAAATACCTAAATGTATAAACAACTTTTAAAAGAAAGCTTAAGCCTATTCAAAACATGATATTTGTCATTTAAAACTCATAGCATAGGTGTTTGTAGACGTTTAGTGATGACTGAAAATTAGCTGAAGTTTCAGTTTCGCATTCTGCTTCTTTTTTTATCTTTATTGCTTTTATATCGAAAACTAAACAATTTGTTTTAGAAATAAAATAATAGTTACCATGTAATTAGCTTTGAGGTTATGAGTAATCCTAAACCTTTAAATGAAAAGAAAGTATAAATTATGTGCGTGAAGAATTGAAGTGGTTTATGGTGCGAAGCACTTAGAATCTCCCCTACTCTATTCTGTACTATACAATGGAAATTCTCCCAATTCAACTCAAGACCTACCTTACCGATGTTGATGGGACATTTACTGATGCAATTTCCGTAGGTCTTAAGCATTTACTTTTTACTTTGGTCTTAAGCATTTGCTTTTACTTTGGTGTTAAGCATTTCTTTTTACTTTGGTCTTAAGCATTGGCTTTTACTTTGGTCTTAAGCATTTGCTTTTACTTTAGTGTTAAGCATTGCCGTCCGAATAATGTGGGATTTGTTTCGTCATACTTATTCAAATTAAATCAGTAAGAGTCGGTTTGAGGTCCTTTTGTATTTCAAAGATTGTCCATTCAACATTGAACTGTATATACACATTTTAGGACAACGATAGTTATTTTTAGAAGTAGAAATTGGCCTTTAAAAAATATGAGCTTGTGAATTGAGTTGGATTAAGATTTTTAAATGTAAAGGCGCAGCTTATGACACATTTAAACTTAAGTACATTTAAATTGCTGTTCTTGTATGAAGGTGAGTGATTTAGTTTATTTGAAAGAGAAAATTCCCTTCAATCTCTTCCTTTTTTTTCTTAAAACTTTGACCGGATATTATTTTGTTGTCAATGTGTCTTTTCAACTCAAACTTGAACAAATTAAATTGTACTTTAATGAACATTAAAGTAATATGACATAACAAACCAAACATTTTTATTTGAAGATAATGATCCTTTCACGTTGACTCCCTTAATTTGTTTTAAAGGTCCATTTTACTTTCTCAATATACTATAGTTTAAAGTATAGTGATCGCAAAAAAAATCGATGTTGAGATTTTTGTGGAAATACCCGTTTTGGGAGCCCCTGAGTCCAAAAAAGTGGTTTTTACAAAATGTTTGTCTGTATGTCTGTATAAATTTGCAGCAGACGTGTCAGGTAGGCCTGTATAGATGCAAAAAAAAAACGGTTTTGAACAATTTTGAAAAATAACCCCCTTTTTGGTAAAAAAAAACCCAAAAAATCAGTTATTATTTTTTTATAAAAAACGGCTATAACGATTTTGATAAAATTTGGCTTATTTGTAGAGCTTAATGTACCCTACCATATGCAAAAACCGCATCTTTCTAAAAATTCTCGTTTAGCTAATAATAATAACAATAACTGATTTTGGGGTTTTTGCCATAAAAGGGATTGTTTTTCAAAAAATTTCAAAACTTTTTTTCGTGATCTATACAGGCCTAATTGACGTGTTTGTTGCAAATTTGTTCGAAATCGATCGAATGGTTTTCTCTCTAGATAATAATAATAATATTTATTAGTTATAATCTCCTACTTTAATAAATCAACTCTCTACCCCACCTACAATTATGAAGTCACAGTAAATCTGTTTAGTAATTTAAATATGTTTGTGAGAAAGTTTGTGCCAGTTCCTAGTACTGTTTATATAATTTGTTTTTAACGTGTGCTTTATGAGTTACACTAATGAGCAGAGTAAACCTACTTAATCTACTTCCAAAGATAGCTACTGTTGTCCAATAAGTTTTGTATAAGTTCAATTTTGTATCCTTGAGTTTTTGATCACTCTGAGTATTATAATTACACAAATACAAATACGAGATATATAACAATACATTAACAAGAATAAATGTTATTTTAAATTTGTATACATAATTAATGTTATACACAATGTGTACACATTTCTTTAAAAGACAACAACTGTCTAGGAGAATAAAAAAAATCTTGCAAACTTTTAATTTAAAATTCGTAATAAACACGCCCCAAGTAAAACAGTTCCCATTCATTTCTCGCGACGTATTGTTTTCCTTGAGGTGCCAGACAGAAGGATGTATTACAACGCCTTGGACAATGCTGCTCTAGAAACAGCTCCAATTACACTCAACGCTCGCTCGTATTTGTTGCACCCTTCAAGTCTTTCTTTACAAGCTTTCATAATTTACATGTTATTTTTACGCGACAGTTTCTTTTGCTTCCCGTTTCGCTCGTGTTTTAATTGGAACTCGGCTGGATTTTTGTTTGATAATCGTACATTTTATGTTTTGAAACGAATAAGCTATCCAGCGAGTCCTTATTAAATAGTCGGTAAACGAGTGAAATCGCGCTAAATAAGAGCGATGAGCAGATGAAATAATTTAGCTAATTACCCGACCACTGCAGTACGCCAACGAAGAGTTTGTACCCTCTTCTATAAACACATGGAACGTGTACATGCTTGGGCAACATTTGAATTCATTATGATAATACGTCCTCTGAATTAAGTTTGAACAGTTTTATTTTACTGATTGATTACTAAATATCATTACACCCAATTATCTAACTCTGAGTAGGGGATTTTGTACAATTTTAAGTTGTTGTTTTTTTTTCAAAAGCAAAAGATCAAAGTTTAGAAAATGTTATTGATACTGAATTTCGCGATTATACACTATATTGACTACGCGAAGAACTATATTTTCAGTTTAGCTTTTTTAATGAAATGTGCATTATTTAATAGGTGTATTGATAATAGTACGCTAAAAATGTAACAACTTATCTCCTCAAAAAAGTTTTCCAATATACTAAATGTACGAAAACCCAGACAAAATTATGAAAAACTTATTTCTAAAGATGAATACAGAACTTATAAGAAGCGCATCGCCCATGTTAAAGATTTAACGGCTGCCGCACTCAGCTCGATTTGGCGGCAACCAACATGGCTGACTACATTCTCCATAAGCATTTATTCATTACATTCTACTCATTTATTCAATATATTCACCATTTCTACTTAATATTGATGTTAAAATCTTTCGGCCTATTTCCCAACCTACTTTATCCAACTATTATATTGTATAATATCGATTTGGCTATGGTAGAAATTCTCTTAAAACGTTAATCACTTTAACCAACTCTTACCAGTTACTATTCATAATGTCTAGATGATGTGGCTAATTTTTTTAAAAGAATTACCAATTTAGCCAAATTGTACAATATACTTTGAATATGCAGGACAAAGTGATTAATAAACCATTTTGACTAGCTGATGTGTCCATTATACATAATGACTATTGATTACACAAAATGTGATCACAATGACCGTAACATACATTTACAACATATATTATTGTGACTCCTCATTCGTGAGATGAATGCGCATTATTGATCATTCGTTTAATACACATATAGATCTACAAATCTTCAAATAAACACACTATTAGTTTCAATGCAAATCATGAATCATTTAAATGGTAAATTAAAGGAAAGAAGTAAACCCACTTATTATTTTAGAACTTACGTCGTCTCACTTCTTTAATATTTCAATAAAAAAATCTGTCACAAAATGTATTAAGCCAACACACAACTTCAGGCAAATATAGAGCTACAAACAGTTTCCTTGGCTCAATGCAGAATACATACAGATATTTTCATAGAAGGTTGTATCTGACTGTTTAGGCGAGACCGACCTGTATGAGAAACATTTTTTAAACTGAACTCCACTTTGACGCATGTCATCATGCACTTTTTCAAAGTATTAATGCTTTCCTCAAGTGTTGCACAGTAAGGAAGTGGATGTTAAAACAAATCTTGTTAAAAAAATGTAAAGAAATAGAGGACTATTAAAATGTAAGATAGTTTATATACGCTTCAAGTTTTGTTTCAATAAAATGCATTTAATTCAACAGTAAATCTTTAGAAATATCAAATAGTACATAAAAGGTCAAACATTAAATAAATTATAAATAAGTTTTATTTTAATATATACTTACTCTGTATGTGTCTGATTTTTTTATTATTATTGTTTCTTTATGCACAAGTTTCAGAACGTATGCCTCATCATCAGAATCTTATCTACAAAATTACGTTTAACAATAAAACACTGAAAGCGCACAAATTACACAACATACATGATGCAGCGGGAGTTCTCCTTCAAACGCCGAAGTGCGCAACTGTTTGTTTGGACAGCCCACACATCCTTTATATTGAGTGAAAACATTAGCCGTACCTCGTTACTTATCAACAACATTATCGCTTCGGCATTACTTGACGACTGTTTGTAAAATCGTTCTTGAAACTCTACAGCAGTTCTCGTGAAACTAGAACCACCAAAACGGCCTATTTCGTACGAGAGAAAATAATGCTCAACTATAAAAACGTTCTCTGGAGTGGTAAGAACCTTTACAGCGTTAACTGACTTTAAAAATGAAAGTAATAATCAGCAATCTGGCCTGGCAACAACAACAATGTAATCAGCTGTTCTAAAAACCAACCTCATGGTCATACCGTATGTATAAATCTTGTTTTAGTATTGATTTAAGGAAAATGTTTTCT
>JAGFPH010003328.1:39579-56332 GCA_018207615.1 Philaenus spumarius | reverse complement strand
GGAATCAAATTGTAATATAAAATAGCCTAAATCTGATGAATGTCAATTTTGTCGAGAATGGGAACTGAATTTGGAAGAAAATCCTAACACTGAATTTCAAGTCAAACATGGTCTTCTTAAAATAAAAGTTAAATCTTACAAAAATGAAGAAAGAATAATTGAAAATGGAAAGAAAAATGAAACAAAGTCTTTGTATTAGGTTGATTACGCTAATAATTTATCATTGCCTAAGCTAACTGTGACTAAACAATTTTATAAAAGAATTATGGCTATACCTTACATGTTCATAACGATGACTCATCCTTTTATGTACACCTTACTCGAGTCACAATTTCAAAAAAAAAAAAAAAGCGCTAACACGGTTGTATACTACCATTCTTTTTTGATCGTGCACACAAAGATTTTCCAAAACTGCAAAAAGATCTTTTTGTCTGAAGCTGCGAATGGTCAGAACGAAAATCAAACACTTGTTCGGTTTTCCTCCTTGCTTTCAAAACTATAAACTGTTGAGGTCATTCATGTTTGTCCCATTAGATGCCATAGCTTCTGTCCGCAGAATATTGCATTTCATCAGTGATGGAAATTTAAATCCAAATTCAATATTCTGTGGACAGAAGTATTTGAAATTGCCAAAGCAGTTGATTGTTTGATGATTGTTTATGGGCTGAGCGCTAAGGGCTCTGCAGCACACTTGAGCGAACTATTTCAATGTTTCCGGACGTTCAAACTGTCCGAGGTTTGCCACTAGGTTTGATTTTGAGTGCAGAAGCCTAGGGCAGATTCCAGAAATTATCAATCCACCTTAAAATAGTTTTTCGACTTGAATTGGCACAATGACGACCGACTGAGTAGGCTGAGTAGGTTGCAGCCTAGAGTGTTAAACTTTTAGGGGTGGCAATTAGGAATTTTGTTTAAACTGAAAATAAACCCTTTCGACTTTATTTAACAGCAGAAAATCTATACAAATAAAGGCAAAGCCCTCACTCACTCACTCATCATCACTAATTCTCCCACTTCCCATGAAACTAGAGAGATGAAATTTAGCATGTGTATACTTTGTGATGGAAATAGAAAAACTAAAATAATTACATTTTGATATTCAAATGTTTAGGGGTAGTTATGACTGATCACAGTTTCTCAAAAACCATACCACATAGAAACTTGAAATTTGGTACACATATTGCTCATAGGCACTAGAGGCACACTAAGAACGGATTTTAAAATATTTGGCCTGTAAGGGTTGAAACAACCCCTAAAACAATAATTATTGTTTGTTAAATATCTCAAAAACCTTACCTCCTAGGAATGTGAAATTTGGTGCATGTATTTTCCACAGTGGCAAGAGGCGAACTAGGAAATGATTTTAAAATATTTGGCCTGCAATGGTTGAAACAACCCCTAAAACAATAAATATTGTTTGTTATATATTTCAAAAACCTTACCACCTAGGAACTTGAAATCTGGTACATTTTTTGCTCATAGACACTAGAGGCGCACTAAGAAAGCATTTTAAAATATTTGGCCTATAAGGGTTGAAACAACCCTTAAAACAATAAATATTGTTTGTTATTTATATAAAAAATCTTACCTCCTAGAAACGTAAAATTTGGTATAAGTATTTGCCATAGGAACAAGAGGCGTACAACGAAAGGATTTTAAAATATTTGGTCCTTAAGGGTTGAAACAAGCCGTAAAACAATAAATATTGTTTTTTATATATCTCAAAAACCTTACCTCCTAGAAACGTAAAATTTGGTACAAGTATTTGTCATAGGGGCAAGAGGCGTACTAAGAAAGGATTTTAAAATATTTGGTCTGTAAGGGTTGAAACAACCCCTAAAACAATAAATATTGTTTGTTATATACCTCAAAAACCATACCACCTAGGAACTTGAAATTTTGTACACATACTGCTCATAGGCACTAGAGGCAAACTAAGAATGGATTTTAGAATATTTTTCTTTTAAGGGTTGAATTAATCCTTAAAACAATAAATATTGTTTGTTATAAATCTTACCTCCTAGAAACGTGAAATTTGGTATAAGTATTTTCCATGGGAACAAGAATCGTACAACGAAAGGATTTTAAAATATTTGGTCCTTAAGGGTTGAAACAAGCCCTAAAACAATAAATATTGTTTGTTATATATCTCAAAAACCTTACCTCCTAGAAACGTGAAATTTGGTACATGTATTTGCCACAGGGGAAATGATTTTAAAATATTTGACCTGCAAGGGTTGAAACAACCCCTAAAACAATAAATATTGTTTGTTATATATTTCAAAAACCTTACCACCTAGGAACGTGAAATTTGGTACACATATTTCTCAATAGGGGCTAGAGGCGAACTAAGAAAGGATTTTAAAATATTTAGCCTTTAAGGGTTTAAACAACCCATAAAACAATAATCATTGTTTGTTATACTTTCCTTAAAGGAAGAAAGCTGAAATTTTGTACATTTATTTCTTAGAAGATACATATACAAAATAAAGCAGTTTTACCATTTTATCACGTTCTGCTAAGGGGTGAACATTTAGTAACAACCCTTATAACTATAAATAGTAAGTTAATACCGTTAAGGAACGTGAAATATTTGGTTCACATATTGTTCATAGGCGCTATAGGCGCTCTAAGATAGGATTTTAAAATAGTTTACCTTTAAAGGTTGAAAAATCCCCTAAAACAATATATTATGTTGTTTGTTTACTTTCCTTAAAGCTGCATTTTTTTACATATATTTCTTACAAAACACATATGAAAAGTAAATGACTTTTACATTTTTTTATTTGCTGCTAGGAGTGAAAATGTGTTAACAACCATTAAAAACAATAATTATTAACATTCATACATTCCTTAAAATTAGAGAGCTGAAATTTTGTACATTTATTTCTTACACGATACACATAAAAAGTAAACCAGTTGTACATTTCGTTACGTGCTGCTAAAGGTTGAAAATGTAATAACAAACCCTAAAAACAATCAATACTAATTTGTATTCTTTCCTTAAAGCTAGAGAGCTGAAATTTGGAACATATTAACTTTAAGAAAATATTTAAGACGTAACCTAATCAAAACTAACCCGATCTATGCATTCGCAATTAAAAACGATGCAAATATCAAGCTAAGACTGTGATTTACCAGTCTGTAGATTTAGCTGTTGAAAAAAAGAAGCTCTTCACTCTGAATTTTTTATATATTTAATTTATTTAGCACACATACCATGACGAACACAATTGACGGGCAACCAGTGAACAATAAATACCAAAGTAATTGAATATAAGTGTTACAATTCACTTTCATAATAATAGATGAAAGAAAATGAAAGAATACTATGACAATTAATTATAAATCATGGTGATGCAACAAACAAATTCCCTGTAGCGAAGCACGGGTATTCAGCTAGTATTTATATATAGCTTAAATGTAGGCCTATAGCTTACGAAAACTTGAAAATTTGTTTTACTCTTCCTACTTTTTATGAACTAATATGAATATGAATTCACAGCACGCAATCATGTTATGTAGTTTTCATGTAGCCTGATTTGATCTGAGGAATTAGCCATGGCTATAACAATAAATGTAGACTATGAAAAAGACAGCGAAAGAAAGACAAAAAGGAAAGTTTGGCCTGACGAATATCAAAGTGGAGAAATAAACTTTGCCGGAAGGGACGACCTAAGAATAAATACGTTTCTATTGGTAATAGACTCTTTTATCGGTGAGTTCAAGAAGAAACGAACAGTCTGTACCGAGATTCAAGACAGGTTTTACTTCTTTTCTCAGTTATATAAAAACAAAAAAGGACGAGGAATTAAGGAAAAAGGCAACTAATCTCTATCACATCTACACACACGACTTGGATTCTGATTTCGTTCAAGAATGTATCCACTTACAAAAGTAGCCTACTGTGTTGCAGGTGGAGGGATTGAGCACCCAGCAGAAAAATCGTTCCAAGGAATTTCAAAATTTCTCCTTTGTAATTCCCTAAAAGATGTGTAGGCCTACGTGAATTTGGACATCACACTATAAGAATAAGCCTGTGCATACCTGCTATACAAATTGTGCTGGGGAACGTAGTTTTTCATGTAATTCCTTTGTGGTTTGTTTAATTTGTTTGTATATAAAATGTTGTTGTAGTTGGTAGCTATAGGCATACGTTATTTTCAATAGGAATAGTAAACCAATAATTAACTAAATTTTATGTAGCCTAACTTAAACTTCGTTATCCTTATCCAGTACAAGTTAATCGAATACAGTAGCCTACTTTATTCATGGAAAAACATAGAGTTTTTATGGTAAAACTATAAATGATGGTAAAAACCCGTGAGTTTAATAAACTTACAATAGCCTTGCAAAGTTTATAAAGTGGTTGTTAGTGTATTATAATAACTTAGACAGATTTACTTAATAATAGGACATATGCAAAAACAACAATTCTAATACCAAAAAGATAGCCTAGCATATTAAACCAAAAATACAGATAAATGGACGAATATGTAAGTATGTTTTAGATTTAGTAGCTAATAAACTCATTTGAGGTATTTGTGTTCAGTTATTTTGTGAAATTATTAGCTTAAAATAACCTAATTTGATTTAAATCCCGTTTGCAATATTCAATTAGGCCTGTGTGAGCATAATAATTATTCCAATAATTAGCAAACTTTCTCAATTAATAGTGAAGCCAAAGTTTAAATAAATCTTTTAAGGTTGCAGCACATTACGGAACAGATCATAAACTGCAATATTCAATTAAGCATGTAAGTAGCAGCACCTCCCGGGATAATAATTCCAATTATTAGCAATATTATTTGTTAATAATAAATCCAAAGTTTAATAAAATCTTTGCAGGAAGCAGCACATTACGGTACAGATCTGAGAAACTGCCACTGCGAATCGAATTACGGACGTGCAGCGCTTTCTAGTAGTTAAAGTATCAACTACGATCAACATGATTTCAATATTTGATAGAACTATTGTCAAAATAAATCAACAAAAATACTTACAGTACCTAATTTTCCTCAGTGAGGCAGCATTTTTTTTGTCCCGCCTCACTGAGAAAAATTACAGAGCAACGGAAAATTATAACGGTCGTATCCGTAAGGTGCTGTCACCTGGTAGATAAAAGTAAAACTATTTATAATTATTTTGCTACAAGTTGGAAAGTGCTGCTACCAACTTAGAAATTGTGAACTATTATTTATTCATACATTTCATACAGATATTGTAGCGCTTTCTAGTAGTTAAAGTAACAACTATGATGAACATGATTTAAATATTTGGCACAACCATTATCAAAATAGATCAGCAAAAATAGTAACCTACTTTTTTCCTCAGTGAGACAGCACACTTCTATTACCAAGCCTCATTTAGAAAAATGACAGAGCACCGAAATTAAAACTGTTGTATCCATAAGGTGCTGTTATATAAATTTTAAACTATTTATAATTATTTTGCTACAGGGCGGAAAGTGCTGCTACCAACTTTAAAATTGTGAACTATTATTTGTTCTAATAGAAATTTTGATAGCTAACTTTATAATAGCCTAAATAAATAAATAACTTTTTGTAAATAAAATTATTGTCTCGTAAGGTGTTCCCACCTGTGATTTATTTTCATAATAATATATTCCTATTAATTTAAGGGTCTGTAAAAAACATTTAATATCTTAAAGCAGATTTAATTTTATTATTTAACCATAAGTAGTAGGTAGTACTATTTATTGTTATTTCCTTTCAAAATATAGGTTAGTTTACAGTCTAAGAACATTTTTAGAATGTCACTAACCCCAAAGAACAGAATAAAACAGTTTAACTGATCTATCGTTTAAAAAAAAAGTTAGGTACATAAAACTAATGTAATCTAAGTTAATATGTTACAAAAATTATATCGTAAAACCCCTTTGAACCAATTTAGAGCTATGTTGCATAAAATAACACCAATAATTAATTCTGTAGTTGTATAAACCGAATCTAAATACACAACTAAAGGGTGTGGCAAATGGGATCAAGCCTACAGGAGGCAAACTCCTATATTCGGCCCTGAGCACGAAACCAAAGTTGTGTAGAAATCATAGATTCCTTACTTTTGAAAAATAACTCTATGACAAAAGCACGATGATAACGTACATCAAAATGCCATTCTAAACAGTTAGGCCTAATTGCCGCAACAATGAACTCTCCAACAATTATAACAGCTGAGAAATTACAGTACAAAAATAGGTCGGTTTTTATGGCTCACCTTTATTTTTATTCTTCCAAATTGATGAAGAGGCAATTTAAATATTTAAACATATTACTTCGGTATTGAAATTATGCGGTAATTTTTTGCGTGTCTATTTTCCTGTATACACTATATAAGCACTCACAGACGTCGTTGAAAACTTCAAAATCTTCGTAATTTTATTGCGGAGAGTTGAAAAGCTTTTGAGCTTTCTAGCGTGGGTCGTAGCGTTTCGGGGTCACTTTTTTGGGTCAAACGTTTGGGAACGGGAAAACCGATTTTGACAGTTAAAAAGTCGTAGTGCGTCGAGGTCACGTTTTTGGGTCGAAATTTTGAAAATACAGTGTGGGGTATCGTTTTATATGTTTTTTTACACGGGAAAACTGATTTTGAGAGTTTAAAAGTCGTAGTTTCATTTCGTGTGTTCTGTCCGGACAAGCCAAAGTCTCGAAAAAGTGTTCCATCTTTTCACTAGTTGTCTACTTACAATATTTTGTATTATAAACAAATTCTTAAAAAATATTCTTTGTTTACTTATCAGAAAATTAGAATGGAATATCCACTAAACGAAATCAAGTAGAGCAACAAGCCCTTTTTTGGAAATTTCCTAAACAAAATAGGCCTACTCAATATTTACTAAACTCGGTAAACATATATACTAAAATATAATTTTGTATGTATTGTAATATACAGGGCGAATTTTTAATTTGGCCACCTTTGGGATCTCTGAAAGTATTAATTTTACAGCAAACTTTCAATGGGGAACCTTTTCTTGTTTTTTAAGAAATTAAAAAATATGTAGTTAAAATATTTGTAAATGGCCGCCATTCTCCAATATGGCAGTCAACCTTGAAATTTCTTATGGAAACCCCTAATTTTTATGATGATACGGCTTTGGGTTTTACATGCAATTTTAAGACTTTTTTATTCACGGTGTTTTTTTTTTTTTTTATAAACTTAACCGTTTAGCCGCTATTAGCGCTGAAAGTTTCAGAAACTCTTATTTCAACAATTAATTATTGAAGAGGTATGTTTTAACATTTGCAAACATTAAAATTTAACTCAAAGTGCAATATTTTGTACAATACAAAGTTAAAAAACTGTTGCAATTTCAAAAATACTTTATTTTATAGAAAAACGTAGACCTACTTAAATTACTCTTGTCTACAGCACTACAGCACAGCAATTCCTCAAAACAATTCGTGCTCTATTACAAAAAACTGAGTAGGCCTACTTATTTCTTATAAATGTATTGGGAAATAACAATCAAATTAAAATCTAAAGCAGTATCAGAGATAGGCCTACAGTTAATTTTCCAGAAGGCCTCGGAGTAAAGTAGGCCTACGGAAAATTAAATTAATGACATACAGCGTAGAGACGAACCTCTGTACCAATTTCATATTCATTTGTTTAAGCCTAATGGTTTGGAAAATATTATGATAAATCAATCAGTCATAACTTTGCCTTATATAATATTATATTTGAGATATTAGATTACATTCCTCAAAAAAGTCAAAATGTCATCAAAATACATGAGGCGAACTGATTTTGATAAAAATAATAGTTCCTTTTTTAAATAAATATGATTCTGACCCTACGTTATCATGATTTTCTTACAGTGATGTTTGAGTCTCGGCTGTCTGGTTCATGAATTGACGGTGTGCGAGCGCGCTGATTAGCGCCGCGTTGATAATGCTGAAAACCGGGTGTTAAATTCCCAAGTTATACGGGATGTTGAAAGCGCGACGTTAGTACCCGTGGGACTATCGGTTACTTTCAAGTAACCGTTACTTCCGTTACAGTTACAAAGAAATATCGGTTACAAATATCGGTTACAAGTAACCACAGTTACTTTCAGGGAGGGGTACATCAAAATTTCTCAGTAAATGTAACCGCATTATTACGTCACTCGCCAGCAGTGCCGGTGGATGTTGTTTTTTAAATTTGATACAGTTCCCTTAAATGATAACTTACATTTACATATATTGCATGTTGCTGAATCTTTGCTCGAACTTTGAAAAAAATTCCACAATTCGCTCGTTTTCGACGTTTATTATCCATTTTCCACAAAATTGAAAATTATAAAATATTTAAACAACAACAAACTTAATAACTTAATAAGTAAATAAACAAATTATAAAAAATAAAAAACTTATAATTTGTTACCGGTATTAAAAATTCATAAATAATAAAAACACAACTACTAGCACTCTGTTCTAATATTACAAACACACACAGACTAACATTATTCACTGACTGTTATTAATAAACTCAAAGAAAGAAACAGTTATAAATTAAGCAAAGTTACTCTCCAAAAGACAGAATCGTACTAAACACTAAACTACTAAATCAAACAATTCATATTACAACTAAGGAAATGGATAGGAGGCTGCATGAGGAGCAATATTTACTTTATATTTGTGGGAAAATAAAACAGGATGTCTGCAGTTAGATTCCAGGAAAAACTTCCTGCCTATCAATGTCTGGCATATTCGCATATTTACCAATTTTAAGAATCTCACACTGTAACCCTCCCAACTTTAAAATGATGCACTGCGCATGAGCAAACGGTTACTTGTATCGTTTTAAGTATCGCTTTAAACTTGGGGTTACATCGTTACATACAGTTACTTGTATTAGGCAGAGACAGAGACCGAGCCATTCTGTATTCATATTCAACTCAAATATTCATTATTAAGCCGGTTCTACACGATGCTACGAACGCTCGCTCCAATGTTGGACCGAACGTTTGGGACAAGTAATTTCGACAGATGGTACAGCGAATGTTCCTGCTACACGGTGAATCGAATGTTTGATCCAATATTTAAGAAAACTGTTTGGTTCAAACGTTGCAAAAATGGATGAGGATGACAGTCTATAATAATATATGTTTTAATTGTACACATTTAACGGGTTAAAAATCCCCACATCATATTTAGGCAGGCCTAAATAAAATTTGTTTTTAAAATAGTAAATTTTTTTAATATATTTTTTAAATGTATAGTATCTAATTACCGGTAATCTGTTTCTGATTTTTCACGGGAACTTACTAGTATCAAGCATGAAATATAAATATTAGCCTACGTAGGCTACCTGTAAAAATTTAAATGAATAATATTACTGATTAAAATTAAACACAGAGATAAACAATGGATAAACAATAACAATGGATTAGTGACGTACCAAATAAAAGGTAACAATACATTTATTACAGAGATAAACATAAACAAGACGGGTCTTTGGTGTAAATGGAGAGTAAATAGTGCTTCATATGAACGAGTCGTGTAGCCGTTGAATCGAACCAACAAACATTTTCCTTCAAACGTTGGAGGCATCCCTTTGACTCGGTGCAAAAATACCGACATCGGCCCGAACATGGTCAAATGCGAATGTTCGACGCTCGCCATTGGACGCTCGTAGGTTTGAACAACGGCCACACGATGTGACGAACCATCAAACGTCCAACGTTGGAAGGTGTTCGTAGCATCGTGTAGAACCGGCTTTAGTATCTATCATAATATACGGTTACTTGTATCTTGTATCATTTTAAGTATCGGTATCATGTATCATTTTAAGTATCGGTTACATACAGTTACTTGAAGGAGACAGAGACAGAGACCGATATTTGTAACCGATATTTTGACATTAGAGTATCGGTTACTTTTAGGACAGACAAGTAACCGTTACAAAATATCGGTTACTAATATTTCGTCTCATCTCTAGACGTTAGTAATTTGGGTCCCGTGTTATACACAGCGTGTTTGAAGCTTTATCAATGTTGCGTCCTTCACTTCCAAAATGGGAACCATTCAGTTATTCTGTCTAGGTGTTTTACAAATAATAGAAACATATGAGGAATTGTGTATCAGGAGAGCAGAGAGCTAGACGGTGGGGTACACATCCAGTGCTTTCAAATCGTGTATCAAGTGGAAATCCGTAGTAGTGGTAAATCTAACAGACTCGCACCATTCCGACGTGTGTCGGAAGGATGCGCGCGCATTCCACCCCACCACAACTACTGTCACAACTTCCATGAATTGCAAAATTATCATGGACGAACAAAGGAAGAGATTAAACGTTCTTTCTGGGTTTGACCTGTAGCTATATCTATACCCAACCCGCGTGCAGCGGAGCCGAATCGACCCGATCCGGTATGCTGTCAGAGCGTGGAAAAAATCGACTCCGTCCGTGTCGACTCGACTCGCTCGTGTACATTTTGAAGTACTGTATTTGAATAATTCAGTGATGGATTTTTGTTTTAATTTTGTCAGCCTTGACTTTGCGGAAGTATCCCTCCACTTCCGCAGATTATGGGAAAAATCACGAACAAAACAATATTGACATAAACTCACAAACTGACATTCCACATCAACAACCACGGCTAAACTGACAGTTTTTTACCCAAAAGTAAAGCATAGTATCGATGAGTCACTTTTTCAAGTCTGTACAGGCTCGCGAACGGAAACGGACCGTGAGAGCGCAAGTAAACAATAGACAGACGGACGGTCGGACACTAGGTCGGATATCGGGAGGAGTCGGATGTGGGAAGGTCGGATATGGGAGGTTCCACTGTACACAATAATCACTTCGAAATTAAAAATAACTACTTTCTACGCTCTAGGCCCGGTTAAATTCGCTAGCGTTGATAGCGTTCGTATAACATGGCCCACAGTAGTTCCATTTACCCAATTAACTGACGTTAACGCGACGTTGAAAACGCGGCGCTATGAGCGCTCGTATAATATGTGGCCCTAAAGGAGGCAGCACGCTGGCTAAACCGTCACTCAAGGTCAGTGCGGGATGATCTTGCGGAAAGAATGTTTATATTGCACTATTGTCTGACTCAAGACCATCACCATTCACTTTAAAAAAATATATACCGGTAATGTTTCAGACTTTGTGATAGGTTAAGGAAACTTTCATCCATTTACACTGAAAAAACTCTAACCGTACTGCAAAGTTAAAATTAATGTTAACAGTTTTTCTGTCATGGTAACATTTATAATGCCATGGTTACTTTAGAGCTTGAAATATTTGCATTGCTTTAAGGTTTTTTTAATGTTGAGTTTTACTGTAAACTCTAATGTAGTAAAATGTCATAGTTAATTTAATATACGTAAAGGCGATGATTGTAGTCACTAAATTAGTTAATGTAACTATAAGGTAAATCTAACGTAATATACATCTAAAAAACGGAATGAAAACAATATCTTAATATGTTCACAATGTTAGCTTACTTACAAGGCATAAAGGCGGTTATTTATGCAGTGAACTGGGTTACATCCGTTGTACATCCTTAAAGACGGTAGCCTTTTCCTGTTTTAGAGTTACCCTGTCCACAATTACAGTTTCTCACGTTTTTACGATATTCGACTTCAGTTTCTCTTCAGTACTCGGTAGACTAACAAGTAACAACAAAGACCACATCAAACAGCTATAACTAAACTGCTTCGTTTTCGATCTTCTTGTTTTTCAACATACATGGATCTTTATACATACATGTAGAAGCTTTGTTGACTTCATGGGGATTCCAAAATTATATTACAATTTTTAAAAGTAAGTTCAGGTAAATACATAAGTTAATACAGTATTATAATTAGATGCAGTAATTTTAAAAACTACCATAATAAATACGGTATATATTCAATGTTAAAATTTCATTACAGGTTTTGGGAGGTTGCCTGAAGTTATACATAACTTTTTAATACTATTTTAAAGATATATAACTAATCTATTTTCTATATATTTTAAATTATTGTTTTAATAATCATTCTGGTAAATATTTAAAATTCATTTTAGTAATCTATTTACACATAATTAGTTTATTATCAAATAATATACTTTCATTTTAGAAAATGAAATAGATATACTTGCCCTATCCAATATGGAGGAAATCCATGTAAAGGAACTTATTTTTTAGTACCTAACTTCCATTTAACTGATTTAACATTATTACATACAACTACAGACAATTCATTCATATTATATCTTTTAAAGTAAAAATATAAGGCTCAAAGAAAGAAAATTAACAAAATAACATAATTGTTAATTTATATACGTCAGGCATTTCGCTAAAATATTTATTAATAACAACTACATCTTACAACAAATTAACGATTTGTTAAAAAAAATATTCTAAAGGATTCAGTTTGGTTGTTTAGCTGTTTAAAAATGTGTGAATGAATTTTTAATATGTAGGAGTGGTTTTTAATAAGTACTTTTCCATTAAAAGCCTCAGTTAGACTGCCAATGGCATCAGTCAATTAACATGAATTGTTTTAGGAATTTTCACATTTGAAATGACAGAGCCTTATTTTATTATTTTGTAAATATTTTGATGTATTTCAAAAACCTAAAAATAGCATATACAAATATTTGGATAATGAATTTTGATTACTTTTATCAGAACTAATTATTCTGATATTTAAAATACTTTATGTATTTAAATAATTTATGATGTTTACGAGTATTGATCAACCCTTGTTAACTAATTATTAAAACTAAGAATGTTTTTTACTAACAAAAAAGTTACTTCAACCTAGCTTAACTACTACTCAAGATAATAAATATCCATCTTCGGTGGAAAATGTCGCAGTAATTAATTAAATTAAAAGTAATGAACTCATTATCAAATACGGTAGCTTTAAACATAAAATTTAGGTTAACATTTTTAAAAGTTGTAATTTAAAGCTTGAATTCTTTATTTTAAGATACAGTAAAAATGTTATTTCCTTAACTATGTAAATAACTACATACATTAATAACTATGTATATTATATAATATATTTTATAGTTATCTTACACTTATTTTTTATTTTTTCCAGAACTCTTACTATGTACCTCCTCTAACTGGAGGACCTCGACAGTTAGGTATGCAGAGGAAAGCTTGTCGACAAATTTCGAAATAAAATATCGGAGTTAAGAAAAGCTGTTTCTGTTGTGACAAAAATAACTATTGTTACAATAAACAAACTATATAGTAATTACAATTTTAACTAGTGTTAGAACTTTATTAGTATGAAGTTTACCACTACATCAACTAACCTTGCAAGGACGTTTGTTATACCGAAACACTCAGAGCAATTACTCTTATGATTACAATAACTAATATGAGTGTAATATTTTGTAGATGTATTGCCTAATTTTATTATTTTTGTGACAATAACAACTAACTTACCAGTAAAAGAACACTACAATATTAAACACTCTACCTAATGTTATAACTACATTAGTTTATATTCACTACTACATTAACTAGCCTTGCGACATAGTTAGTAGGGCCTTAATGTCATAGAAACATTAGGCTTACTGTTGAACTTACATTTGCTGCTAAGTTAATATCATTGCTATAATATCAAGAGATCAACAGTAGCTTACTTTAACAGTAAAGCTAACTACACCCTGCTGACCCGTAAACAAATATTTCTTTTACCGCAACATTAATTGTGTTGCTGCAAGGATAGAGTTTTTTCAGTGTAGGATTTGTTGAATATATACATAAATATATATATATATATATATATATATATATATATATTTTCTGACCTGAGCTTATTCCCCCCCCAAAGCCAAATCCTCGGTGCGCCACTGCATTAATCAGATCATAATTCGTTTACGTAATTGGAAAAAATACATTAATGACAATTACCACTCCTCAGTCTAGCCATTCAAAATATTGAAAAAATTCAAAAATGGTAAAGTAGGCCTATAAAAACAAAAGAAGTAGCCAAGGGCGCCGGAGCAGGGGGGCGACACCGCCGCGACGTTTTTGCTTAACGTCAAGGTATCACCTAGTTTTAACATTAAGAACATTGAAAAAAATTACTGAAAAACATAGACAGAGATAAAATAAGAATAAAGATATATACCTACGCTGGCTAGTCTTAAACTATTCTACAAGTTGAAAGTAAAAAGATTTTTAGCATTTTTACAAGATCATCAATAGGACAAGATTATTTGACGGATCTTGTGATACTCTCGATTGAACATGAAGAAGTAAGAAAATTGGAGTTAGATGTGCTAATCAATGATTTCGCCTCATATCAGTTAAAGCCAGAAAAGTAACATTTAAGTGAACACTTGTCTTATGTTGTCTTCGCTGTCCATAAGTCTTGGCAAGATGTGAAAGTTTTTAAATTTTGCTGTTAACTACATGTTTATTAAGTTTCTGCAGCTGCCATGCAATGTGTAACATTTTACATTTAATGTGTTTTTCTAAGTGGGTAAATAATGAAGTTGAGCTAATTTTGATTAAGATAGATTAGAAATCGGTATTTTACGTATGATTGTACTAGCTATTCCTAATCAATAGTTCTTATGAGAGTGTAAAGCCAAAGACATTAATACAGTAGGCCTACACATTTCTAAAAATTCTATTTACATTTATAAATGCAATTAAATTTCATAGTTGTTAAGTCATACTGATTAACTGTAATGTGGTAATTTTGTAGAAATAAATCTGATTTGAATTGAGTACATATTTCTTTTTTTATATAAACAAAATCTGCAAACGGATCTCAAATAAAAATATAGGCCTACGTGCCGAGAACCTAACTTAAGAATTTCACACTTATACTTGTAAAGTTTTTAACACAATAACGATTCTTTCCAATCAATCCATTTGATTACATTTACATTTTTTAAGTTACTGAACCCTCCCCCTCAAGAGGGGCGCCAGTCACCTTAGCTACACCACTGGACAGACAGAAGATGAAAATTGGAACATGAAGCCTAAGTATTTCATGTACCGCCAGCCAATAAACAAATGGGACTAAATATTTATTTATGTCTGAAAAAATTCACTGTAACAAAATATATTATTTTACTGTTAGTTTTACAAATGATCAGCTTAAAATGATCTATAACATATTAATTCGATCAAATTTAACATCTAATAATTTCTGTCACTAGCCACTGATTAACAAAGGTTTCAGGTAGTGATTAAAGCCGCGGTCAGACTAGGCTATAGTTACCAGCGGCTAGAAACTAGCCGCTGGTGATATTACCAGCAACCAGCGTAGTCTGATCCAGCACTAGCAGCTGGATAATGCCAGCGGCTAGTATTTACTAGCCGAAAACAGAAGTCGAACATGTTTAACTTTTTAACGCTGGCTACCATCCGCCAGCCGTCACGTGATCTCCTCGCTGGCGCCAGCCAGCCAATGTGAACCCCCTAGTAGCTCACTAGTGGCTGGTGAAGGAGTTTCCATTTCCAATATAAAATTACAACTATGTGGAATTAAATTATACTAAAATGTTGAATTAATTCTGTTGAACCCTGGTCTTGTAACCATTATAGATTTTTTTCTTGTCATAGATTTTTTTTATAATCAATATTTAAAATGCATTATATTGGTTATTATTGTCACGTTTATTAAAATAACATTCATAAAATGAGTATTTATTATAAACGACTAAAAAATATAAACTCAGAAACGAAACGAAATTATAGGTAGGCTTACAATTTTTGTTATTTAAGATTTATTATAATACTGTGCAACTATGCTTAAAGATTTCAATCCAAAAATAGGCCTACCTAAAATGCAGTTTGAAAAAAATGATTTTGCATATCCCGTCCATGTTTTTTAAAATTAAAGATAATATTTGTCATATATAATACCGCGATAAAAATAACGAAAACCATGTTCTCATATAAACATTTAATCAGTTTCATATTCATTTTCATAATAATAATAGTCACTTTACTAGCGGCTACTAACTAGCCTTGCACATTCAAATGTGAACCCTTTCTCCTGTGCTGGTTGCTGGTGATATTACCAGCAGCTAGTTACTAGCGGCTGGTAACCAGCCTAGTCTGACCGCGGCTTTAATGCGACGTTTAAAACGCGGTGCTATCAGCGCTCGTATAACATAGTCCTAATGCAACTAATTTTGTTATCCGATGATTCATTTTCCTTTGTACCTAGGCTTAGTCAACAAAATTTCCTGACAACTTTTGGTAATGCTTTGGTGCATTCTGGGGCTTTTCTAGAAAGTAAAATGAAAATTCAAAACAACTGAAATGCATAGTTTTGATATAAGTTATACACTAGGAGTTCTTGGAAATGAGTTTGTACAATAGCAAAAAATCAAATGTTGGTCCAAAAATAATTTGAAATAGGCCTAACGCATTCGTATTTATTGAAGTCATATTATATAAAAAAACATGTAGGCCTAATTAATTACCAAATTAGCAATAACTTAATTTCCGTAAACAAAACATAACAAACAATATTGTTTTATACTTTAGCAGACAATAATCAACCATACCGCACTAAATATACTATTTAAATATTAATCAAAAATGAATGAGAAGACAATTAATTTGTTTCTTAATTTTATTGTATACATCAATAACCTTTTAATCTTATTATATTCTTTCATAAAGATCCTAAAGCGACAGATATCAAAAGAAAAACTGATTTAACTTTTATAATATAGCACAAAGTATATGTTATCACTGTACATGTACAAGCACCCTTGATACGTGTAGTGTTGTAGATGAATAAAAGACTTAGAACCTTTTAAGTATATA
>JAGFPH010003328.1:0-29204 GCA_018207615.1 Philaenus spumarius | reverse complement strand
CCCCCAAACCCCCCTAAAATTTCGAATTTTTTCAAACCCTTTCTTAGGGAGCACCTATGGCCCTAGAGGAAGCTACATACCAAATTTCATTCAAATCTGTTTGGTAGTTTTTGAGAAATCGTGATGAGTGAGTCAGTGGGTTTTGGCTTTTATATATATAGATTAAAATGTATTATCGTGATTGCATTTTTTCTTTTTTATTCTGTAAAAAATATTAAATACAATTTTAATGACTGCTTTTTAGTTATATGATTTAAAATGTATTACCAAAATAGCTTTTTATTTTAAGTTTTAGTCAGTAAAAATATAAATTAAAATTTGTATGATTATACTTTTGTTATTATTGTAAATTGCAAATTAATGACATAAACATAATGTTTTTGAAAAGGTTAAGATATATTCTTACAATTACAAATGTTGAAATGTGTAACTTAAGTATCATTTAAAAAAACTGCAACCCCAAAAATAGTTTAATACATCTATTTTTAAAAAAATGAGGTGATTTGTACGACGAAACATACATCTTTCATGGTAGCGCGGTGTTTTTATACTATAGATGACGTCACTGGACAGGGAACGGGTCGAGGGGTTTGAGTTTGTTTACATGACTATGAGGTAACCTTTCCTTTCTAGAGACCTTGGGAGCCCTTAGCAGTGAACGTGTTAAACAGAGATGTACCGGGTATTGATGTTTTTAGTCAGGTTAGTAGCGGTTTGCTCAAGCGCCAGCGTTCGCGCCGGTATCTGTATTCTGATGTTGTATTGGTTAGGCAGTGTGTTATAGCTACATTTCAGACCACAACCACTTACAATTCGAAATTTTGCCAATTAGTTTGATTTTTAGCTACTTGTTTTTTCCAAGAAGTGGACACATTTTGATAAAATATTCACAGCCGTACAAATTCATATTCACAATTCCAAGTACAGTGAGTGCAATTAAATTGTTAACTAACTCTTTGTACTTGACATTTGCATTTTATTTGTTAGGCAAGTTCATGAATAATTATGAATATACTAAAATGGAGCATGACAGGCTTATTTAAGTTAGAATTCTTTGAAGGCAGTGCTGATAATTAACTACAAAGTGTTGAAATTGCATCAGTTGTTTAAGCAAAAGAGGTCTAGACTTTCAAGAGCTTGGTTATTGTCTTAGAAAATAATTGCCTTAACTTTGATCTAAAGGTAAAACATTTATTTACTTTATGCGTTAAAAATCCAGTTAATTTAATAAAATCCAGTCTCATCAAAAACAGTCCCACTTTTTTTCGTACGATGGTTTCTTCAAAATGTAATTCCAACTAAGTCACTGAAATTACCATCATATTTTTTAAGCAAAAATACCTTTATTATACAAATTTAGCAATGTTTTGTCGGTTTGGCCCAGTTTAACTTATAATTTAAAATCTTTAATTTCACACTAATGTATCTTCAAACAAAATGTAATCTTTTTAATAATTGTGATTTATAGATTGATGGGAATGCTGGTTGTTTATGGCATTGTTCAACCTCCAACAGTTTGACTTTACTGTAAAATAAATTAATTTTATCGCTATATAAAACGATTTTATAAATAATTTCCATAAGATAACATGTACATAAATAAGGAATTTAGATTACAATTCCAATACTATTAAACAGTTGAATTCCATACACATACTATCAAGGGCCCAATGCAAAAACGCAATAAGTCCATTTCTAAGCTTATTATACTACTGTACTCTTCATGCATACCTTAGCAATTCTCTTTAAATAATACAACACTTTTGCACATATAATCTTTTTTAAATGGTATTTATATTTATACCTATCTAAATATAATATATAAATGCACTTTTGTAAACCTTTTTTAGTGTACATACGAACAAAAAATCATATATATTTATTTTGTTTGAAGCAATAATTATTTAACAAACAGTACAGTACTGTTTCTTTTTTTTTGGGTACTCCCTGAACTTGGAGCCACCTGACATTAAGGGTCTGCTGTAGTGGCGGCCATCTTGGATGTTTATCCCGTAAGACCAATGTTAAATTTAAAACCATTTATTTTGTTTATTTTTTATCATAAAATTGTTTGCAAAGTCTTATTTTAACCACAGTCACAATACGCATCCATTTTCCGTTTCACATGTTTTTAAATCCCGTTAATTTGTCATGTAACTGACATTTTTTAAGTACCAAGTTCAAACTTTTTCCTTACGCAATAAAAAATGTATAATTAAAATAGAATTGCAAGCCGTATCCGCAATTTTATAAAGAATATTCAGTTTTGTTTTCAGCACTCAATTATAAAAAATACAAATTTATAAAGTGGTTTTAAATGAGGCAATGTCAAAGCGCTTAGCTGCAAGAAATTGCACTGTTTAGACACGGTTATAGAGTGAAGCGCTGGAGTCGCCAGTCGCTTTAATTTTTACTGGACCAGACCAGTAAAGCCCCGTTGTAGTTACTCAATTACTTTATTTAACCTGTTTCTAAAGTATTGCAGCGCAAAATTAAGACATAAGAAAAATGTATTAAACTTTTCTACTTGAAATTCTTATGATTTTTTTACTGCACCTGATATTAACCTGAACTTATTTCTGAAATGAGCAAAGCTTAACAAATTATCAGTCCAAGATGCATAATTGTTCTTATGTCTATAAATATTCATTTGATTGTGGTATATATAACTGATTTAGATCTAAGAAAAGCTCGTTAAATTACTATTTTGACAAATTTCAATCATATTTATATAACTTTCATTGGAATAACGTAATATGTATGTGACATAATGATTATTTTAATATAACATGCTTTTCTCAAAATTGCTTTGTCTACATTTAAAAACCAACTTTACCTGTCTGTTACTTCTTGTAAAATCTTACTGTACTCAAGATCATCTGACTTTGCTGATCTGTAATATCCATACTGTCCTCCATAATCCAAACCACTATGGCTCGTGGGAGTTATAAAATCTGCAATACAAGATCCACCTTCACAACCACCAAGAAGTTTGGAGAACAGGCCAAATACAGCAAACACCAGAAGTGATACAAACAGTGATTTAAGTTTGAGTATTCCTAGTGTTCCTATAAGAGTTCCGATGTTACCGGGTGCTGGAACAAAATATTTATTTCATTACTTTGTCGATTTTTTTAAATTAAAATAATTCCCAAGTCTTATAATTTAATATGATTATATGGGTTTCCTTATCACCAGCTATTAACAGCAATACAGGTGATAATCAAGGCACAACAGCCAAAACCGTCCAAACTATGTTATTGTGAGAAGAGGCTGATACCTGCAAGAAGGCTGAATTTGCAACTTTGTCCTTTTTGCTCGCCATTCCCAACTTACGCTGTAAGAATGTGTCACGCACCTCACGGAATATTGTAAGCTACATTTTATATACTTCTTTTGGATGGTAAGGAAATTAGTTCAACTCACTCAGTAAAATTCGATTTTCATTGTGTTATTGATTCAAAACTGTCAACCTACAAAACAAATATTTCGTATAAAAATTATTGACAATTTTAAACTCTTCATGATTGATAAAAACTGATGTCAACGAGATACAAAACACAGTGAAGTGAAAAGTCCGAAGCAAACCCACACAATCTCACCAACTTACTCTGGAATGATCAATTAACCATTTTCAATTCAACAATGGCTACATGATTCTTTTGTAGGAAAAGAATGTAAAAGGACCTGCTTACCAAACTGTGCAATTCAATTTTATACAGGCACATGTTTTTGCCACTTTGGAATCTATAACTAATAAATTTCAAATAAACTTTACTAATTTTGAGCAAATAATAAAAATTTAAACATTTTATTTACCAATAACGTGAAAATTTAAAAAAATTTCCTGATTTTACATTCCATGTTATGGAGACGTAGTGTCTTTATAAATTGTATGTTTGATCTTTTTAATTAACGAGGTCAAATTTCTGGACCATTTTATTTCAAAACATTGTCCTCCCAGTTGCGGTAAATTTAAATTTCATATTTAAATTATGAATATTATATTTTTAGTTTAATTTTAAATTTTATTGCTTGTTCCCCGCTTTAATAGTTACGATTTCTTGTCTTTGTGTAATTGTGTTTTAAATTATTTGTTAACTTATATGTTTTTAATTGTTCGGGTGTATAAAATTTGTTTGGTATAAAATTGTTATATGTTGTAGTATTTATACTAATTATTCTATTTGAATTATGAATATATATTTTTGTCAATTATTGTAATATTTAAAAATGTTAATTTATATTTGACGTAGCCTATGCAAAAAAATGTCTTTTGGCTTTAATAAAAATGAATGAAAAATGAATGAATGAATGAAATCGAAAAATGATTCGCCTCACTTGCGGGTTATATTTTTTTAATTTGAACTTTGAATTAGGTTAGGTTCAAAATATATATGGAACTATTCTCAAGCCAAGTGCGGATATCACGTGGGTCCATCTGTAGAAAAAGGGCACGCAGTTCCGGGTCGAACAAACAGTGGACCTTAATCGTATTTAACGATTATTAATCGATAATCAATCAAATTACCCGGGGCGTGGTCTCATTTAAGTTGGCCGCATCTGAGAGTAGCGTGGAAGGTAGACAACTTGCTTTAACACATCTGGCAGGTTTTCTCATTTACCGCAAGTGGGATGACCGCATCTGTGAGGTAACCTTCCCAGCCTCAGACCTTTGTTGCGGCGCTAAAAATACGTTTATTTACTCAAACTCGTTTCAACTACAATTTCGCCATCTTCATTGATGTACGAGTAACAATACTCAATCTGTAAGTCATTAAACTTATTGGTTTAATTATTGTTATTAGTGCATTACTGAAGATGGCAATACTGTCGTTGAAACGCGTTGGAGTTAGTAAACGTATTTCACAAGTCAATCTTAATAACATTGATTTATAATTAAATGTAGATTAGAAAAATAAGGAAGTCTTGTAAAAAATAAAATCATCTAAACAATCGTGTGAAAATTGAATGTAATAAAGTCTGCAGAGTTTAAAAAATTAATGATTGTGCATGTTATAAGAGGGCTCAATAACTGAGACAATAGGTTCGCTTCAGACTGCAAACCCCAACAGGAAACTTCCGAGACTTCTTTGTTATTTCCTCCACCCTTCTATCTCTTCGCCATTGTTTTATCAGAATTCAGTGCCGTGTCTTCAACTATTTCGATTAAACTTAAACTTTAGTTTAACAAACGATTCTAATTAAAGTTTGAGTTTTAAGTAGTTAAAATCAGCCAACACTGTTGAGGCGTCAGAATCGCATAAATATGATTTAATATCTGCAAATACAGTACCGTACAATTTAAATCGGCAAACTGGTTGGTCGGCTTTGTTTACTATGATTTCAAAGTTTATTTAGCGGAACTCTTTCAGAAATAAAATTAACAAAATGCCGCCTGATTTGATAAATGATTTCGGATATCGGATACTGAGTAGGTTTTGCGTTACCTGCTCTTTATGGATATGTAGCCACGTCATCCAATAAAGTGTTATAAACCGATATAATAAGTACTCGTTTTTAATCGTTGTTAAATGTTTATAAAGTTAGTTTTATGAAAGCATTATACCAGAAGTTCATTTGAATATCTAGCTGTCAAGAATATATATATATAAAAACTAAACAGGTCAAACAAATAACTTCTCAAACAGTTGCTTGGTTTCGAATGGCAACTAAAAAGGTGGGAACTATTTATTTTGGTTTAGTAAAAGTTTTCCAGGTCATTTGGAAGTAAGTTTTGTTTTTTAATAGGAACATATTTTTTATTACTGTTATTTTTTTTACACAATGTTATTTAAAATAAAACAACAAATCATTTTTTTAAAAAGCTTTCGGAAAAATGTAATGTTTTTATAAAGATATTTCAATCAGTTTGGTACAATAGATTTTACTAAATAAATCTATATTATTTAGAATTTTAAATTGTTTTTTTTTCAATAAAACATTCAACGTTGTAAGTTGAAGAGGCAAGGTTAACACTTACATATAAAAATAATTGACTGTAACAATAATAGTTTTCTATATTTCCTTCCTATTTTCTTTTAATCAACAGTATTATTTATCTGACCTTTTCAACACAAATGTATCTTTAAAAAGTTATTTATTCTTGTTTGTAGAATACGATTCTGCAACAAAAAACGCTGGGTTCTACTTTTTTTTTAAACAATACAAACTTCAACTCCATAATATGATGACGTTGAAATCGACTATCATATAAAAAAATAATAGCAACTTTTAATTTTCCGACAAAAAGCAACACATCAATATTAAGAACACATTTTTTTATAATAAACTTATTGTTTCTTTCTTTTAAGGTTGTATGTAGGTCTAAATATTAATAAGTTGTAGAATATTTTAAAGGTCTAATAAATAAAATTAATTCATTTTTAACTTTCGTTTTGTTTCCAAGATTTGTTGATGGAAGTTAAAGAATCGATTGGCCGAGGAGGTGAATTGTCAAGTCTGTTTCAGTTGAAAGTTCTAACACAGATACTTAGTTTCGAACCTAGTAACTGGAGTTAAGTTTATTTGAATTAAACGATGCTCCTCCCTGTTCACAGATACTTAGTTTCGAACCTAGTAACTGGAGTTAAGTTTATTTGAATTAAACGATGCTCCTCCCTGTTCATTAGTATACACGGAATAAATTAGATACATAAAAAAGGATAATTGAATTTAGGCCGTTGTTGATTCGTAGGTAAGTTCTTGTCAACAGAATAGTCGTTAAAGAATGCATTACAATATTGTTAATGCAACAAAACTTAACAGTGACCACAGTCTGAAAATAATTTGGCCAATGTGTGGTTTCATACTGATTCAGTATTCAAAGCTTTCATTTTATTCGCATGTTAACTTACTTAATAAGTTATTCTAAATTATGTGGAGACAAAAATGCAGAAACCAATACGTAAATAGTAAAATATAATTGCTAATAAATAACTAATTAATCACGGTTTAGCTGGATTTGTTTTGGTTATTGGCAGATATTTTGTCGGATTAATTTCGTAGAATGTAATGTGATCGTGTCCTAACAGAGAAGAAATTACTGAAATTTACAATTAACTTCAAACAAAATTTAGGCTTATAATAGTAGGAAAATGCTATCCGACCATTTAAGATATGTAGGTTGATAGCTGGAAGATTTTCCTTGTTAGTGAAATAATCAGCTATTTACACATTCATTTTAAACTACAAGTTATTTCTCATCTCATTGACATTTCTATTAAAGGTTAAATGATGATTCCATACGTTTAAATAATTTGTATTTCTTGTTTAGGGATTTGTTTAGGCGTAGGCATAAGTCATGATGGTTTAAAAAAAAACATTTATTATATTTTGATATGTGGCAAATTTAATCATTTGATTTAGATTTTTAATATTTTCTATTTTAGCTTTGAGGTTATGATTCATCCTTGAAACATTACAAAATATGTGAGTGGAATAAACCAATCAAAGTGACTCTGTCCTAATCTATCATCTCGTCATTTCCTTGAAAATATCAGAGTACACAATAATACGTTTGCATACATATTAAAATCGCCATTCCGACTATTGATTAATACTAAATATATTAATATGACTTTCCGCCACAATAGTCAATATTTCTTTTCTTTCTGAATAGCCTAAACGGCCGTAGATCGATATTAAAAAGAAAAGAAATATTAACTATTGTGGCGGAAAGTCTTATTAATATATTTAATATGTTGGCATTTGCTTCGCCCTGAGTAGAAACGGAGGCTGGTGAGCAAAGCGAGCTCTCTTATGGATATATTTAAAAATGATTAAATCAATGTAGAAAAACAGTTATAAGGCAAGACATATTTAAGTCTACATTTATTTGTCTCAAATAAAGATACCAGACAATGCTGTACTTCTTATTTTTAACTAAGCGCTTCTAGAAGCAAATCAAAATGTTAATTCAGTTTACTTGTTAGCTGCTGAAGTTTAAACAATTTTGTACGTAAGCTGAAAGCAGGAGGGGTTATTTTAGAAAACATTTACAAGAAAAACCACTTTACAGCTAACGTAAAAGATTCATTTTTCTTTTTATTCCCAGTACGCTAGTTTTGTTTTATCCTATTAAGTGTGTTGTCTTGTATAATTTGCTAAGTTGATATAAAGTAAACGAGTTGGAAAATATGCGCATCTCCAATGCGATACTATTTTTTACTATTAACCGAATTAGTTTTGTCCATGGGGGGTTTAGGAAGGTTGTATTTTCTTGTAAAACCTCCATTTTTAAATGCAATTACTGAGTTAAACGTACAGTCTCTCTATGCTAAACACAATACTTTATTTCCGACCTTTTTAACATATTTGGAACGTTAAATTTGTTCATTAAGAGTGTACGAATTGCAAATTTAAATAAAAATATTAAAATTAAAATTTACAGTGATTTAAAAAAAATTGTGTGCTCAAGACCACACGAGAGAAGTATTATATTATGGACATTATTTTGTGTTATTTTAAGGTGGGCATCTGCATCAACTGTTTATCTGTCATTTTATTCAATTGGTTGCTATGGCAATGAATGTAAATACATTCAAGAAACATGCGTTGGTTCATCAGTCTAGGCCTAACCTAAAATTATTAAAGATTATACATTCGAATCAACTGTTTTATCTGTTATTTTATTTTATTGGTTGCTATGGTAATGAATGTAAATTCATTCAAGAAACATGTGTTGGTTCATCAGTCTAGGCCTAACCTAAAATTATTAATGATTATACATTCGAATCAACTGTTTTATCTGTTATTTTATTTTATTGGTTGCTATCGTAATGAATGTAAATACATTCAAGAAACATGCGTTGGTTCATCAGTCTAGGGCTAACCTAAAATTATTATAGGCCTATGTGTTTAATTATAATTTTATGTATTTCTGATGCATTATTTTATAAAAAATTATCTGTATGCACTTCTTCATCATTTAAACTTAAACTGTGCCAAATTGCATACTCCTCCGTCCGCGTAATTTTTACGAACAGCTGTAGAGCGTGACGGAATAGAGCGTTTCAGAAAATGCGTGACGGTAATCCAATTCACCGCCAGCAAACATAGCATCTGTAGAAGTTTACACTTCAAAACGCAAATAATATTTCAAATTAACAAATTAAAATGCATAAAATAACAATAATTTGTTGAAGCAAGTCAACTGCACGGACTTTATTTGAAAATGAATATTGTTACTTACGTTATATTATTAACATTTTGAAGTTGTAATAATTTTGCGCTACACACTTTACCCGGAAATGGTTAAATTAACTAAAGGTGAAACACATAGACCAAGATTGAGGTTTGAACCCAAGACTTTTGGGTAATAATTTTGCGCTACACACTTTCACGGAAATGGTTAAATTAACTAAAGGTGAAACACATAGACCAAGATTGAGGTTTGAACCGAAGACTTTTGGCTTCTCGTTCCAATGTTGAGACCACTAAGCAGACTTGAACCTGCCAGATAACGTGTATTACAAGTGAGATAACATCGAGTATAGCTTTGTGGTTCGAACATTGCCAAGGAAAACCAAAGGTCGGGATTCCTAAGTTTTTTTTACTTCTTATTTAGTCATATTAATTCTGTACGAAGTAGGCCTACTTAAATTTTTAGAGTGAAGATTGAACATTTATGAAGTTACAATTTCTAAGTTTAATTTACAATTTACGGCAATAATTTTCTTTCAGATCTGTTATTTTATATTTAAATCATTATTTTTCTTAATAACAAAATATATTAGCGTCTTTAATTATTTTTGTCTTCGGAGGGCTCATTTGCTCTGAATAAATATTGATACTTTTGAATGGTTCCTAAGAATTAGTAGTGGTCATCCATTGTGATAAATAACTTTTAAGGAAAACTAGCAAGCTCTGCCTCCTTTTCGCTTCGCTCACCAACACCTACTTGTGTGAAGCAAATGCAAACATCATATTGTTTACTCGGGCCGAGGTACTTGGATCGAGGCAGGGTGGTGGGGTTAGCGGTGACGTGACCCTGATGCATGCACAGCTTGGCTAGAGTTTTTTGCGTAAATGATAAGATTTTTTAATATAATAGAGATATTTTAAAAGCATTGAGAGCGATGAAGTGAAGATTAGGCCACGAAGCTACAATGAGTCCTTTTAGAATATAATTGTATATATGAAAATAATTACCAGAAAAACAATATAATTTAATTTATAGGCTTTCTTTTGAATACAGAGAACCGACTAATAATTAGATTTTTGTGCGCTAAAACAATTTGGTCTTTCTTTATATAAGTACAAAAAGCTTCCGTAACCGGCTTCACACGTATTACTTTCCCAGGAAATAGGTTATTCGTAAAAATGAAAAAAAAAAAAAAATAGGACTACAAAAATAATATAAAAATAACGATATAAATGACAAGATAAAATTCCTTCTAATTTCCATGTTCAGCATATAAAAAAATTATTTGTTTTATTTTATAGGCAAAGTTCCTACATAGTTAACATACGTAGTGGTCAAAAAGTCAATATAAGGTTCTTTTATTTTTGAATGGCTTTAGATACAACAATATTTTTTAAGCTGATGGAAATCTTGAGGGACAACATTAGCTACCTTTGTAAGTAAATTTGGCTCCTTTCAAAAGGAAGGAGCATGTTCCAATGCAATATTTGTAACAAAATGGTGGATGGTAAAAAAGTTAAATAAAAACACAATAAAAAAGGAAATTGAAAGATACTTTTGTTCAAGTTTAGTTATTGTTATTTATAACACAAGAAATGAGCCAGTTGAGTGTTGATCAATTGAGTGCCACAATGTGTGCTCCAAGCGTTCATTTTTTAAATAACTTTTACTAACAATTTCCTCTTTTAAAATTCACCATTTTGTAAAAATCACCGGATTGACTAAATCTTGCATCAATTTATTTGTTTAAAAAAATTAGATTCAAAATATTGTCCTTCAAGCAGTAACTTTAAATTTTAAAATATTTACCCCTTCCCCCTATGGCCCCTAATTTTGAACAGAGTTCATGTAATTTAATTATGAGTTTTCGATCACACCATATGTTTTATGATACGTGTAGAAATTATGCCTACAAAATGTTTTTCTCAATTTCAAAATCAACCCCATTAGTCTAGTTTACTCACATAACAATGTTTAACATACCATTAGCACTTGAAAAATCGATATAAACAAAGAACTAAATTATCAAACTAAAAACTGTACTACAAAATCTAACAAAAAACCTATACGTAAACCTATACAACCTATATCTATCTACCACGACCAAAAATTTAAATCAACTTAACTTCTGTACTTTGTCCTCTAAATACAATCATAAAAGATCAATCATAACATTAGCACCCTCCAGTCCGGCATGTATTCTACGGATGTTTCCGATGTAAGCTGAAAAGATTATTGTAAGGAAACCTTAGTTGATAAACACATGCTTTAGTGAACTTTTTACTGTCAAAAGCTCTAGCGGTTTAGCTAGCGTAAGAAACAAACATGGTGCTAAACCAGCCCTTTAAAAAAATATTATTATTTGTAATTTTAAAGTTGTAATTACTTTCTATTTATACACTTCCCCAGCAAATAAATAACATGACTGTAAGCTGAAAATAGAATTAAGATTGTTTTCAATGTCATTTCATACGAGGTATTCAGAATCTTAGTTCAGAAAAAAATGCAGTGATAATATCGACCAATATCTGGTGTGATTAGTGTGGCAGAGCGTTGCCACTGAAAGGTAAAGGTCCTGGATTCGAATCGGGGTCTTGGACTATGTTTTTTTCACTTATCATTTATTCAATTCAAACTTTTACCAATGAATACTTTAAGTATTCATTGCTTTTACTGTCAGAAAATGGTAGTATATAGACAAACTAATATTGCCACGGACGTATTTTAGATTTATTCACTGCTAACATATTTTCAGTTTAGTTTTTAGATTATTTTTTGGGTTCAGGGAAGACAAAATTTTCCACAAAACTTTTCACTTAATGTTCAGACCTATTTTGATAAGCATAGTAAGCATAGTAGTCTGGACCCGCTATCCGGACAACAGTGCTTGAAACAAAAGCAAGAGTTTAATCAAAATCGGTTGCATAGCTTTTGAGTTATATCGGAATAAAGAATTACTCAAACTTTATGTTAAAAAAAATGATTAACACTTGGGTTGATTCTTGAAATATTAAGTAATTCATAAATCATTTTATGTTATGTTATGCAATTTACAAAATACTAGAATCGAATATAGAACCATAAAAATTACCAAATGACTTAGTCAATCTTCATATAGCCTACAATTTTATTAATAATCCAATAATTAAAATCCAAACATCTAGGTTCTCTTTAATGTACTCACTGAAGATCCCCAGCTTCTGATCCCTCGGTGATCTCGCGTCCTCCTTAGTGGCTGCTGCCAGAGCCAACACCATGGTAAACACAATCAGACACTTCATCTTGTAAACTCAAACTGTTTGTAGCAATACAGTTTCAAAGCTCCACTTATATGGCAACCCCTCCCATCTAGTCACCGCAATTAGAAGACTATTTTGTTGGACAAAGTCTTCGTCATGGTAGAAATGTCAACAATTCTTATGCTAATAACAAAGCAGCTGTATTGTCACATGTAGCGTCACACACAGCTTTCTCCGCGGTAATAATTGTTACAAATTTGGTAAAATCCAAGTTCGATACCGAAAACAATGTCAAACGGAAATGACCTATTGTACACCTGATGAGTTGATATGTGGACTGTACATCTTGCTGGATACTTGATAGGTTTATTAAAATAAACTTAATTATGTTTTATACAGAACAAGATTAGATAGACAAAAGTCTTAAATTAATTTTTTCCTCATTTTTATTTGTTACGATAGAAGATGTGTTGGATAGATTTCCATCCGGACAGGGCATACCACAATTCAGATCAAAATATAGGCCTACAGATGTTAAAAAACACAATTTAAAAAAAATAATAATTTTGTGCTTAAGACCACACGGGAGAAGTCCAAACTTCTTTGGCGTATCTAAAAAAGCTAATATTTTGTATAAAAATGCATCAGAAATACATAAAATTAAAATTAAACACATAAATAACTTTAGGTTAGGCCTAAACAGAAGAAAAAACATATGTTTCTTGAATGTATTTACATTCATTACCATAGCAACCAATAAAATAAAATAACAGATTAAGCCTATGACGTAGGTCAATCTGTTACACTTAAATACCCAACTTAAATATACTGAACTACAAATAAGTTTGTGGCCTAACCGGCTAAGACGTAAGTCTATGGTGATGGACTCTGCTGGTTCGAATCTCGACAAGACCAAAACTTTTTCAAACTGACTTAATAGAGCGTTTCATAAAATGCATGAGAAAATGCGTGACGGTAAAATCCGTTTCAGAGCCAGCAAACATATTGCCGAGATGAGCCTATTTAAGTTTACACTCCAAAAATGTTTTAAACGCAAACATGCTGATTTTATTTCATTTCTTATTTAATTTTATAAAACGTTTTTGGGAAAAGGTTTAAAAAAATATTACCCTTTATCGAGTTGATAATGTAATATTTTAATGAATTTTAAGGTAGTTTCTTGTCTGTTGAGTAAATGAGAGCTTCGATTCCACTTAGTGGGAAGCCGTTAGCCTATTTTCAACACATATTACGTAAATTATCAACGAACTTAAAGAGTTTTTGAAATCAATGAAAATATCAATTCATTTTATAAAACACTTTACTAATTATATCTCATTTCAGTAAAATTAACAAAAAAGTACTCTTAAATTATATTAATTACTAAACAAATATAGTTTAATTAAATATAATTTAATAGCATAAACGGATTTTCGATGTTAGTTTTTATAATTGTACGAGTTTTGTAGAGAATTAATTAAAGCTGGAAATTTTACTGAAATCACTGCAAAAATATACATGTTTATTCAATTCAGTAAAATAATTAATTCATAACTGACTTTTATTCATGCTACGTTGTAGTAATGGCCAGGGAAAGCAAATAAAAATTTAAACTAACATTTTTCAAATACCTCTTGACATAGCATACTTCTCAATTCGTCAAGATCTGTTTAAACTTATTTTTTTTTTCTGTTGACAGAATTCACTGAGTTCTATTCATTGATTTGAGTGAAATTTCTCTCGCTCATTGGCAATATGGGTTTGTTTTAGTCCTAGAATTCATAGGAATTGCGGGTTTTACACAAACCATTTCTCTTTTTTCATCGCTAGATAGCCCCATAAGTATCATACTCCTTGTTACCCAGTCGGCAATGCTTATAAAATTTTTGTGCGTTTCACCAAAATCAGATAAGTAATTTTTACGATTCTCAATAATAAATAAAGAACAAATAACGTGCAAAGTCTTTCTCTTTGCAATATAATTTAGTTTAGATGTTTTAAATACATTCCTATTAATTATTATATTTAATGATGAATAAATATACAATTACATGCAGGGAAAAGTCTAAAATATTGTTTTTATCTAGAATTTCAGTTAAGAATTTGAAATCCACTGAATTTCATCAATCACTCTATTTTTCAAGTCTAAAATATTCACGTTGAAATAAAATATTCATGATTTTAAATATTCAGTAATTCATCTAAATATTCGGGTCGGTTAGTATAAACTATCACTTCAGTATTGATTCCTTTTATTTAAATACTAAAAGCATTGCTATAAACGAATTCTATGCTCTAAGTCAATTACAACCCCAGAAATTATATTAAATTGACTATTTGCTAATAATTAATATGCTTCCAAAGCCCAAAGCATAACATTTCCCCAATAAGTCTGTATTTTATAGTAAAAAACATTTATAAATAAATTGCCACTGTTTCATTTAAACATTAAAATAATTTTGTGTTTTTGGACATTCTGTATATTTTCACCAGAATTTTAGTATGCCCTGTAGATAACCAAGCTCAAATCTATCTAAGCCAGAATTTGGGTCCTTTAATCTTAACTAGTAGGCGAGATAAAAAATAGTTTTGAATAATCATGTATTTTGCAAACACGTTTTCATAACGTTAATCTAAATATACAGGGTGTCCCCGAACTCTCTGGACCACTTTTGTGGATACGTTCCTGGGATCGAGACAAACATATTTCACAATATAAACATGGAGCTTATTTTTTCGTCTGTCTGTCTGTATGTGTTTTTTTACAAAATACTTAATATTTTTGAAAGTAAAAAGGATATTGAGCTCAAACTTTGTACACCTATTTGTTGCGTAACCTCTTATCACTGTACGAAAAATTAGAAAATTATTTTAAATATTTTCAAAATGGCGGCCGTTTATAATTTTTAATGTCAAATATCTCAAAAACCGTTAGCTTTACAAAAAAATTACATGAGACGAAAAGTTTACTTTTTCCATGACAAACACAATGTTTTTTTTATTTTGTCTGTAGCTTAAATGATAACAGAGATATTGACAAAAAATAGAAGAAAAATTTATTTCTTGGTAGTTGTCAACAATACCCAGAATTACTCTAGAAACAAAATATTTTAAAGTTATTATGAGCTAAAATAATCAGTTTGCATTATGTTCCGAGCACTTTCTGAGCTGATTCTAATAGCAAAAAATAATGAAAAAAGGTAATATATTCATAAGTCCGGAAATGCTTAGTTAGTAATAAGAGGTTACGCAACAAATAGGTGTACAAAGTTTGAGCTCAATATCTTTTTTACTTTCAAAACTATTAAGTATTTTGTAAAAAATACATACAGACAGACAGACGAAAAAACGAGCCCCGTAACCCATGTTTATATTGTGAAATATGTTTGTCTCGATCCCAGGAACATATCCACAAAAGGGGTTCAGAAAGTTCGGCGACACCCTGTATATTATTTTATACCCACTATTAGAAATGAGTTAATTTACTTACAGTTATAAACAATTATTTTTGAAATGGTGCTGCAATTAATAATTTAGATTGGTATAAAATCACTTAATATGTAAGACCTAAAGCAAGAAGGATGAAAATAGAAGTAATTAGGAACGTAAACTTCATAGAGTTGAGATTAAGTTCTCATTGTTGATATAGTGAAGTGGGTAATATTTGTATTCTCCTTCTTTCCTCCATTCTGTGGAATGTTGATTCTATTCCCATGAAGGTGCACATTTCAGCAAAGCGGGAGGGTCGGTTTGTGTTTTTTGCTGACTCCAAATCAGAACCCCTTAACGAAAAGGGCGTGTTTTGTTACCCTGCGGAAGGATTTAGGCTTGAGCCAGGTAATCCAACTTCCTAACAAACTTTCGTTTCCCAACTTAAACATTCGTAGGAAAGAAATAAGTAAACAACAGCTCATAAATTATAATAAAATACGAGTCGAAACTTTGCAATGTTTGAGTTTAGAGTGAAAATAAAAATGGAAATGAATAATAATGGAGCAGTCTTTAATAATCTACAGAAAACGTTATATTATTTTACAATTTGTTTGTCCAGAGAAATCTACATAAATAAGTTCTTCGACTTTAACTTTGGGTGTGAACTTTAGCAATTGTCAGTTTACTTCATTATTATATATTTTCAAATTATTTAGATTTGTTGTACAATAAAACTGTTACACTTAAAAGAAAGAACTTAACTTAACGAAAAAAACACAACAAAAATGTAGTACTTAACAAAATAAATGACAATAAAACACAATAAAACACAACAAAATACAACAAAACACAACTAAACACAACTAAATACAAGTAAACACAACACATTAAAAAACACGAAAAAGGATATAAAACACAACAAAACCAACTAAACACGACAAAACTCAACTAAATGCAAGTAAATACAACACATTAAAAAACACGAAAAAGGATATAAAACACAACAAAACCAACTAAACACGACAAAACGTGGCAAGCGGAACATATTGCAATACTACTCAATAAAACATAAGGAAGTACAGCAGAACACAACACAATACGATACTTGATATTAAAACACAACACATATCAATAATTAGAAAAAAATATAACTATTATACCCGACTAGTCAGGGAGAAGGTATAATGAGTAATAGAAAACCAAAAATTACAAAAACCAAAGGAGATGCCCAAATAGGTTTTTTGTTTCTTTTATTTGTGTTCGTTGTTGTTACGTTTTACCGTTACCGTTAGAGATTTTCTTGATTGTTGTTTTATTTTAGCTCAAAGTTTGTTCAATAGTTCTAAGTTAATGATGTTTTCTACTTTTTCATGTTAACTATTTTTAAGTTTTGATTTATTTCTATTGTTAATTAATTTTATTCGTAGTTGTTATACTTTTTTTTTGTAATTTTCTTTACAGTTGGCGTTTAGACTTTATTAGCAGTATATGCCAATTATGCTTAATAAACTCTATAACCGATTCAGATTTTTAACTACTATGAATTTATTTTTAATTTATATTGTTAAAAGTGTATTTATGTTGATGTTCCTATTTGTTTTCTAGTAACTTTGTTTATTGTTAACCTATTTTAATGTTGTTGTTATCGATTCATGTTTTGTTACTTTTCTTATTTACCATATTTGTTTGCATTGTCTTTAGATATTGTTAATCGTTATATTTAAGAACAGTAATATTACGAATAACTATGTAGGCTGTATGTGTAAAATATTTACTGGATGTAAGTAAATCCTATAAAGGAGAGCTTGAAGTGATCGCTCTGAATTTTAACAAGACTTCACAGTATCAGACAAAACGGCGTTATCTAAAGTCTACAACTGTTTATCCGAAAAGTTGAACTGAATAATGCAAACGTGTTGTTGCGAATGAATGAGGAACAATGCAATAAGAAGTCGGATGAAGAATGAAGCGAAGGCGTGTTAGACAGACTGACAGTTTGGAAGACAGATAGTGCCGTGTTCTTCTTGTCTTATCTTCGTTCTCTTGGTATTCGCATTCGTTTAACAAGCTGCCTAATCTTGACATTTCCGCAACAAGAAAACACTCTTTAGTAGGATCCATCTTCAAGAAAACCATGTTAGTGTCGCGTCTCAAACAGTGTGTATTTAATTTAAACGTACACTTTACATTTTAAATCAACGTAATAACATACAATAATGAATTAAAATATTAATAGTAAAATCATTATAACCTTATAATACAAATAAAAATAAATAAGAAAAAGATGTATGATATATTAATAAGAATACATTTATTACAATAACATAGTTTTTAAAAGACCAATCAAAATGTTTTTTAAAGAGTTTAACTAGCGAAAACATTTTTTGTTACTGCTGCTAACGTTCTTACTTTCACCGTATTTAGAAAACAAACTGAAGACGTTTGAAACGATTTACAAAAGTTATGTTTACACCAATGACGCATCAACACGTCACATATTTGGTATACTGATCTAAACAATATAACCAATGTCAATAACCATGGTCTGATGGTCTGAACCATGGGCGTACCCAGAGAGGGGCAGGGGGGTAGCTGCCCCCCTAGAAGCAAAAAAATAAATTGTTATTAAATTTTGTTGTTGGAATTTATTACAATTCTTGACATAACTATTTTAACAATCAAAAAAATTGAAAATTATGAAATTAGGGTAATTTATCGTTACTTTACTGTCGATCGAAATTATAGTACAAATGTACTGTATTATTTTCTAACCTTACCTAACCTGAACGACCGTGGCTTGCCCCCCTTTAGTTTTCATCCTGGGTTCGCCCTTGGTCTGAACAAACTATATATTGGTCGTGGGGATCAGTGAAAGAAGGTTACTGCTCCCAAACTTAATGTTACTGCAGAATACTAGCATGAAAGAAAACACAAGACACTTTATCACAAAAGTAGATACGTTGGTAATATCGGTAACAGGTAGGGGTGATTTTTTGGTTTATGTTTCTTTACTTTTTGAAAGTAAGACTGATGTAGGCGGGGGAGTAGTGTAAAGCGAACGTCAGTATGTAGGATAGATCCTGGGATCCAGCTCATCTGAGTTTGAGGTTCCAACTGTAGTATCCAGCTAACCACTCCTCTTCTGTTAAGAGTTGGGTGGTTGAGTTTTGAGCGACAATTGTGGAAATATCATAAAAACTACATAGCCTACAACAAAATTGTAGTATTTATTTTGGCGAGAGATAGACCAAACCTAATGTTGTGTTGATTTATTTCAGCTGATGACTTCAGTGTTTGGTAATAAGTATCAAAATGGCTACAAAATTAACTGGGCAAGATAAGATTTGTTTCACCTCGATTAAAATAGCGAAAACATATACTAACGTCTTTCGAATCAGTTTTACAACTTATCTTAAATTGTTATGAAAGGCTATATATATGTTTTTGTCTTATAACATGTAATTAAAAGAAATCTACGGCAACACCTTTTAATAAAAAGTTTAATCAAGTAAAAATTGATAATTTTTATCCATTTTTGCTGATTTTAAAACAGTAATTTCAACATATTAAGGTCACACGTAATAAATATAAAGCCTTCTTAATAATTTAAAAGTTTTCCATGATTATTAAGTTATAAATATAATCTGAAACACGACTTTACGAATGCATGGATCTACTATCTCACTTATGATTCAAGCCTACTTTGGCGCTACTAGCCAACCTGTAAAAGTGTTATTTACTCACAATTCCATCTCTTTGTATTGGATGGTGCGCAGAATAATTGGACAGTATGTAGGAGATTATCAGACACTGAGACTTATGTTTTTATTTTTAGTCCTGCAATTCTCCTCCCCTCCCCCCGCTTCTACCCGTTTCGTACTGTACTCCGACCTATTTTATGTAAACTCGAAATTTTTCATTCTTCACCTTGAGGTTAAACTTTAAAAATAATGAATTCAGTTTTTTCAGAAAACCTTGACGTTGTATAAAAAGTTTTATAAATTATTTAATTGATTATTAATTTAACCTTGATCTGTTTCCCCTTTTATTTCAAGAAAATGTTTGTCCTAATTATTCAAAAGGAAATGTTTATTGCATTTAAAATATCGTCATCACTCTAAAGAAATACTACTTTAGTACCGATGTGTGTTTCATAAAATCAAACTGACTGTATGGTATATGAATAACTGATATTTCCTTATTCATTATATCGGAAACAGAATTAATGTGTATAGTTAAACCTTCTACTGTTACTATGTATATATACTAGCAAAATATCCAGTTAGCTTCGCTATGGATTAGTAAACTGGTCCAAGTGTTAAATTTGTAGCATTGTTGGTTTTTATCGGACGTTATTGTACAAGTTAGTTATTGTAACTCGAGAAGAACCGATTTAAATACCACTTCGGATCAAAATGGCGTTTAATAGTAACACCTTTGTTACTGAAAATTTAAGGCTAAACATCCCAGGATTAGTTCCAAATTCTGCCACCACGGCGCAGCACCAAAATGGAGCCATTTTGTATTGGTGTTTATTGGTGGAATTTTCGTCCGCTGTTCATTTGCAAAACTGATTTGTGAACGGAATAAGATTAGAATTCACGCCAATGAAGCTAAATTTTAATTAAGTTGCTGCTTTAAAAAATAATAATAAAATAATTGTGTTAGAAAACGAAAAATGCAAATCGCAGGTAGTCATTTTGAAGACAATAATTTTTAATTAATTTTACACTTTTAATTTTTTAAATCGCCTAGCTGGTTTAGTCGGTATTGTTGTTTATACATTTACAGTAATGAGAACAAACGCGAGAGTGACACGAAGCAGGTGCAGTGCCGCTGTGACTCACTCGCGCCACCTATCCCCCCACCACGCGTCTCAGATGTTGCTTGTATACAGTTGGATGACGGTTTCCCGCACTTCCATCCATGTGCTCTCCCGCGATTTTTCTTTGTTGTACTATTGCGTCGTCTTGTAATTATTGTTATTGAGAACGTTATTTCGTTTAACATTTGTTTTCTCAATGGATCGCCGAGGAACAACAAAATATAAAAAGCAACTTCGGCTTTCAACGAAGGCTAACTATATCTTAGTTAGCCTAAAATATAGAAAAAAGGAGTGTAACGGGTGTTACTGAAAATGGATAGTGAAGTTGAACTTCATGTAAATGTTCTTAAAACTCTGTGAATTTTAAAACTGTAAAATTAAAAAAAATATGGGTTATTCCACAGTAAATGTATGTAATGGAACTGTAATTCAAATTGATATTGGCATTCAATTTTTTTAAACATAAAATTAAATCTTGTGCAACGGGTGTTACATTAAAATGTAACGGGTGTTACGCTGTTGCTAAAATTAAGATTTTTAACATATATTATATAATAATAAGGTGTCAAATAAAAACAAGAAGTATAATTGAGGTTTCTTTGATCACTATAAGAAATAAAAACTTATTTGATAAAAAAACTTATATTTAACAAATATATATACTTAATACATTACATGGATATAGTTCAGTACTTTTTATACCATGCCTTAGGGCCTATTATGAATTAGACTTACTAAAGATCAGTCTTATATATGCCCCTTTTAAGAATTAATAGAATAGGCCTAAAACTTTAAATAAAAACAAAATAATCGCTAAATCAAATTCTAGAATTAACAATTTGGAACTTCATAAGCTCATTCATTTTTCAAAAATATCAACTGCTACTGGAAACTCGTAAAGAATTGTAAAATGTCCTTTGGGCTACTGTAGGTTGTTGTAATTTGCCAAAAATATTCTTAAATTTGTCATCTCTCAGAATATGATATTTAATATCCCAGCGAAATCTGAGATATTGATGATAATTGCGCTTCTTATTTTTCTCCCTTCATTTTTTTACTCTGCTTTGGATCTTTTCAAGTTGTTCTTTTTTTAGTGTATTGTTCTCTTCTCTTCTTTTTTTATCTCACTCTCTGGCTTTTTGAAAATGCTGCTGACACTTTACAACGTCACTCATCATTTTATCATGAGAAAAAAAATGTATGAGGTGTAATAGTAATAGAATTAAAACTTTAAAGATAAATAAAATCATTTGATACACCTAACATTCATTGCCCAGTAAATATGTTAAAAGATTGATTCTGGAATTACAAATAGGAAATTCGCAGTATGAAATTTGAAGGTGTTATCGTGTTCAATTTTATTTAAAATAACATATCATTCTTAACTTTTTAAGTGTTGCTACCAAAATTAATAAACTCTCAATATGGCTATGTATTTAAATTCTACTTAAAATGAATATAAATATACTAAACACTGAATGGTTGTGAGTTGTGTTGAATTGTAACACCCGATACATTAAATTATGTAACACCCGTTACGCGAATTACTCATTAAATTATAAAACTAAAATTAAAATAATAATACCAAAACATTAGGGAAACAAAACCTCTTAATACTTTTACAGTAAAAGTACTTTCCTAAGGTGTTTGTTCATTTTGTAATACTAACTTTTGTAAACAAAATGTAACGGGTGTCACATCACGTATTACTTAAGTTCAAAGGCAAATTACAAATGAAAAGACAATATATTATCTTAAATTATGGTATTAATAGTTAGAGAAGTCTTTCAGCTATCTTCTGTAGCAACTTCAATCACTAGATCAGCTGTTTCATATTTATTGCAGTGCTACTAAGTTCACAGAAAAAACATTTCCGGAGGATAGCTGTTTATACTCACAGAACAAAGAACTTAAACTAATTACAAATATTAAAATTTGCTAAAAATGTTAAACATATTATTAAAGTAGAACTTTTCACATTGACATGCAACATATTGAATTATATTATATTTTATTTTTATTTTTTACACCTCAGGCTTACTTTAAATAAATGGTATTTTGCACTGTTCATTTTTTATTTATTTCTCGTTTCCATATATTAAAACAAATAACTAACGTTATAAGGTAATATTATTCATACCCTGGTGTTATTGAATAATGTATGGCCAAAGAACCTGTATATAGGCCTACTTTCATAAATCCTTTAATTTGAACTACTGTATATTTTTCTATATTTATTTATTCTAGATGTCTCTTTTCGACTTACAGAAAATACTTTTTAATAGATAACAAACACCTGTCGTAATCAGTAGTCTAGTCTAGTAAGTGTGTCCGGCCAGAGTATGAATGCGAGTAGTGAGTGAGTTGACGAACGCTAAAGTTGCAGGGCCGGGCAGAGCGGCTGGCTGGGCTATGCTGGGAGGGGGGGGGGGGTGAGGGTGCGCTACGCGGCTGGAGGAGGGGACCGGAGCGTGAGAGAAATAATGATAATATCTTTAAAAAATGATTCCGATACGACCATTTGACCGAGTTAATATCTGAAAACGGCAAAATTCTTTTAAAATTTGTATTTACAAAATGACTACCTGCGATTTAAACAAAATATTACAGCAAAAAAAAATCTGTATAAAACTTTTTTATAAATAAATTTAAAAAAAAAACATCACAATAGCGTGAATGTTTGATTCATATCATTTACAAAATAACTTACAAAACAAAAATCGGATAATAATTACGGAAATTATTCGTAGTACCAATTTGCCGCAGAGGTGCTGCCATCTATCGGGCCAAAAACACAACTTTTTCAGGGATGTTTAGCCTTAAATAAAATTGTAAATTATGTTGAAAAATCTGGATTTTACAAAAATGGTTATAACTGGTGAAGTAATAAATCATTTCCTTAACACTTCGGATGTAATTATCATTCAATACATGCAACAACTTTGTTGCAGAAGAAAAATGAATTGATAGCCACTGAAAAGTTTTAATGAAACTGAAAATTACGTAGAAAATATCTGGATTTTACTTATGCTAGGCTAATATAAATTATAACTCGAGACTTACTAAATCGTTATTATAGAAATTTCAGATACAATTAGCTTGTAAAAATGTGATAGAACTCTGATTTTTTGTGATACACGTGTATGTACATATATTGTTCAACCTTATACAAAATGATATAGATTTTCTGGTAGGTTTTAGTAAATTTTCTTGTAATCGTGTTTACCTTATCAAATTATTTTGGGTTGTATATTTACAGCAGTTGTTTCCATTTGTTTAAATATAATGGAATGCGTTTCAATAGGTATTGTAAGAAAATCTGTCTTATGAGAAATTGTCTTATTTGACAATTTACATTAAATACAATAATAAAATATTAGCTTCTTAAAATTAGTTTTTCTTGGAATAAATGTAACTTATAATAAAATTTCTCTACTACTTTTCTATTTACTGTAAGTTATATAAACACTGTTGTACAAAATGTTATTTAATTTGTGTGGTGTACGCTAGTATACAGAATTACATAAACAAAATAATTTATTTAGCTAAGTAAAACAATTAGGAACAGATAACTGAAAAAATAAATAAAATAAAATGCATATTATTAAGTTTAGGCTTTGTACTATAAAAGTCATCTCCTGAAAGCGGAAAAATACAAAATTAGTCGTCGGATACAACGTTTAACAAACAATGGAAATTATTCCTAAAAATTTCAAATACTGGAAAACGTAAAGTCATAAAGTAATTATTATTATGTAGAATATATCCTGTAATAGACCCAACTTGTTAAGCTGAAATGAAATAATAGGGGTTTTCTTCTACGGTAGATGTCAACAGAAGCAAAACTGTGCCCAACCGAGATATTTAATTATTTTATTAAAAATTCTCACAGTTTCATGAATTAACTACAGACATTTCTACGAAAGAGCTCTAATGTTTATGCCTGCCTACACATATATGTTGCAGACTGAGCTATCAGATCTTATCTCAGGGAGTTTGTTTTTTGTGGTTCAACCCTTACCTGCTTCCTTTCAAGGGATGGAATGCGCCACTTAATAACTGTTTTTGTCTAGCTTTGCAGAAACCTTTATTTCTTATTGTTAGGGGGATGATAATGTTTAAGGGTGGGTAGAGTTTAAGGCCGTAAAAAACCTGCCCTATATAAGAAAAGATCGCAAACTTTAGAGAAGTTAGTGTGTAGAAGTTTGTAAAGCTGTCCAGGTGCTTCAGACCATTTAAAATCAAAGTAAGTTCGCTTCTGTGCACTGTTAGTACCTAGGGGAAGTTGAAGATATGTTTCTCGTAAATGTTTATTATTTGAAACTTTCAGAAATTTTAGTCAAATTACTTCTTGTATGCTTAGAGCTTTATAATTTAATTTATGTATGCAGACTAATTGAATTTATTGTCAACTGTTTTTCATCTGTTTATGAAAGCGTTATGTAGTTACTTATTTAAAAAATGTCCAAAATTAAACCTTAAACCTATTAAAATAAAATAATATAATTTTTTAAATTTATTTCGAATAACAATAACTCTAAGCAAATTTCTTATTATTAAAACACATTTAGTATTAAATTTCAAACTATCGGATTTCCGTTTAAAAAATACGCATCGCACTTGAGGATAGAGTTAAAAAAACTTGTTTAAAATAATTTTAATGAGAGAATAATAAAATTAAATAAACATGCAAAAAGATAAACAATTAATTCTGTACATATATTTAAATCGAACCATTTACATAAAATACTCAATTTTAATTAAGTGTTATTACTTCATTTAACAAAGATTTAATTCGGGTTTATATTATTTGTTTTTCATTTGAAAAAAAAAACATATATAATACTTTGCTTGCTGATTATAAACCTTGTCTTTTTAACTACTTTTGGCCTTTGGGGTGAGTTAAGAGAAAGAATCGTTTGCATCATTGCTCTGTGAGGTGGCAGTTGCGGTAAATGAATTTGGCAGTTTTTGTTATCAGAAATTTTTTAAAGATAAAATAATATAATGATATTGTTAGAATTTTATGCACAAATACTAAAAATGAGCTTTCTAATAGAACAAAAACAGTTGAATTAATCAGGTAGGAAAATAATCAAATATATTTAAGAGTTAGAACACTTTTTAGGCAAACACATTTTATCTATTTGCTTGCAACATTGGTATAGATTTGTTAAAATTCATAAAATAATTAAATTTTCTGTAGAATCTATTATTTGTAAAAATGAAAATCATTATTAACAATAAGTAACTTCTTTTTATAAATAGTTAAACAAATTTCCGAACAATCATATTTATATAAATCTATTAAACTGGACATACTTATGAAGAGCAACAGAAACTCTTCCATCTTTGTCTAATCTACTTCAAGCGTACATATTTAATAGTTTAAAATATAGCATATGTTGAGAACTGAATAAAAGTGAAGTCATTAATTTAATTTTATCACTACTAAAACCGTGCACATTCAATGCAGTGAGAAGCGTTTTCATGGCGCCGTGCTTTATAGTCAATCCGACTTGGTTTATGACGAAATGCTATTGTACGAATCGTAAAACTATTAATGTTGCATGTTATAGTATTCTCAATCTGCAAAGCCAACTATAACTGTAAATAATAGATTTTATATTGTGTTTAGAGAGACATGTTAATCATTTTTGCGTTTAAAAAAAGATGAATTTTTTCGAGTTATTTTTCTGTTTTTAATTTCAACTACTGTAAATTCATATAAAATTAGATTATTATAATAAAAATAAGGTTTGCATAAAATTATGTTTTTTTTAAACAATGAAAATATTTAACTACAAAAACCTAAACATGTACATTATTTTATTTACTATGTGTTAATTAACTAATTGTATATTATTAACACTAGCTGACCTGTGCCAATATTTCCCAAGTTAGGAGTAGGCCTACTTACCTGATTTAATACACTGATTTTTAATTAAGTAAATTACGTTTATTTATTTACGTTGGTTTAATTTGTGTGATAGATTACACTTGCATATAGCATGTAAACAATCTAACAGCTGTCATGTTAGTTAAACAGATTGTTAATATAGATGGCGCCCTTCATTAGGAACCATATGAAATATAATATAAAAGATTTTTAAATCAATTTTTGTAACGAAAACATGAGTTTTAAGCTGTTTATATATTTTTCGTCAATAGCGGGGAACATAAGCTTTAAAATAATGCATGAAAAATTAATTTTGATGAAGAATTAAGGGAGGTAACGCTTAGCGACAAAAATACCTTTGAGAAATAATATTTAAGGATCATCCAATGTTTTATTATTATGTGTTATCACAGTCTGTAGTAGACCACAGGCGTGAGATGTATTTTGGTTAAGGAGTTTTAACTGAAACACGAATATTTCACCACGAAAAAAACCTAAGGCAATTATTTTTGTTCAAATCCTAATAGCATATTTTCCGAGTGTTGATTTTTGAAGGAATTTCAAATGTTAACGTTGGATGACTGTTAAATCATTTTAAAGTAGGCATTTTGAAAATAATTTTTGACTTACATGGTCCCGTTTAAAGATGGTGACACTTAAAGTAAACAATTTGTTGGCTGTGTTTTATTTACTGTCATTGTTTTAATTTCTGACATTTAACGAAACGTTGCTAATTTACTCTTTTAAACAATTCCACACATAATGACTTTTTGACAAATTCTCCAATTTAAATTTTGTTTAGAATGTTAAGGAAATAAGAAATTTGAATAATAAAAATTTCAAATAGCTATACCACTTAACCTATTTTTTTAGATATGGGCATTTTTATTTTACCAAAATTCTATATTAAAAACAAATGGGAAACCTGTAAAAAATTCACAAAAGGGACATTGTTAAAAGGGTTTATCATTAGAAATTTTTGAGTTATGAGAGTAAAACCATTCAGTGGTAGTAAATAAAGACGCACATATTTTTGAATTGCCTAATTAAAATGGTACTAATAAGTCAAAATAATTTTTCAAAATGAGTATTTTCATAAGATCTTTGAAATGATGTAAAGCTCAATGTATGTTTACTTTTGACATTTTTGTAAAAACCACCAACCCACAAAGTATTGCATTTGGGACACTAGGATTTGAGAAAAAAATTTCCTTAGATTATTTTTATATGTAAAGTGTTAAACTCATTTTATTATGTGTTAAACTGCCACAGTACATCTGGCATTGTTTGTGTATTACACTGTTTATAAAAAATGATTGCCTAATAATTATTTGAAAATTACACATAGTTTGTACCAAGTGGCACAAGATTTTGTGTAAGTTTGACTTCTTAAAAATTTTGTTAAGCCCAAAGATGTTTAAATAGGAATAGCACTTCGTTTTCAAACATTGATATAATTAAAACCAGGAAAAGGTTTGATAGAAAACAGTAAATATAACGAAATTAAGGGGTGATTTTGGTTAAAAGCATATTTTCAAGACATCTCAAACTTGTGTCTTAATCGTATGATTAACATTTTTAAATGTAAGAAATTATTATGTAATTCTAAATATAATACTTTATTGTGTTAGTAAAAAATATGCATTCAGATTAAATTTTATGAAACTTATCTAAAGGTTGCTATGAAATAGGCTACTTTAGCATATTGAACCTTCAAATAAAATTGATAATGTGTCTACGAAGGTTCGTTTGTATGTAAAGATTTCATTTGAATAGGACAAGTAGTTTTGTTCTTATTTCGTTAAGGGGACCTCTTAGTGCCTCCATTGTCATTTTTAAAGAAAGTTTTAGGTCCCATTAAAAAACAAATCTAATAAGGTTAGAGAGTTTAAATTTAACACATTCTTATTTTAAACCTTTTTGAACAATGTTAATCTATTTTAACTAAAATAAAAACACTTTGTACTGAGTTTAAAAAAAAACTCCTAAAATTGGTGTTTTAAAAAAATATAAAAACATATTTTTTGACATTTCATAAAAAATTGTAGCCAAGAAAAATAGCTTATCACTGAAGGTTACAGTCTAATTTACAACAGTAACAACATTTAGTTATATTTGCTTTTATATTTGGGCTTTATAACTTTTGTTTTGCTTAGCCAATATAAACTCAAATAGAAATATTTATAAGTTCATGGCACATGGAAATTGTTTACATTTTCTCATTAAAATAAAATATTTTTGTATTGAAGTTTGAATTATTTCTTACATGAAAATATAACTAATACAATTTAATACAATTTAAACATATAATATATGTTTATTATATAAATAATAAAATGAACAAAGTTTATCATAATCACAAAAAACGTATAATCGTAAAAACGTGTTTAAGTGACCAAATTATCACACTATAATAATTATAAGTTTGTAAATGAAACCGTCACTGATGTTGACTAGGTCATCAAAACGCATGTTACAAATAAACGGGTTTTTGTGAGAAACTTCGTTCATTTTATTATTTATGCATTGTTTCTTTCTCGTAAGTCCATTCAAATTAAAGTTTTACGAAAACCCTTATTTGTTTTTAGATTGCATAAACAAATTCACTTTTCAAACACTTCAATGTCACGCTTAACTGTTGCGAAAACGAAAGATCAAAAATGA